>MU916851.1:0-11558 GCA_036418165.1 Cooperia oncophora | reverse complement strand
GATAAGGAGTGTAAGTTGGGTGACATCAACTCAAGAGGGCTTTCGTGGTTGTGGCACTTGACTTAGCAGAGGGAGAACCGTAAAACTAGTGAAAAAGTCTTTTAAGAAAGGTGAAGCCTCGCGAAAGAAGAGAAATCGGCGCTATAGCGAGCAAAAAAAAAAAAGAACAGCAAGTAACATTTTTGCGTTTTTGTATAAACTCTCCCATTGCTGAATTTTAGCGTGCAACTGTAGTCAGAATACCAATTCAAAGTATAGTTCTTAACGAGGGGTGCATATTACAGGTCCATCGAGAATTTTGTGTTATGAAAGACAAAATTCCTTTTTGAAAAGGTTGCCGTTTAAAATCTTTGAAGTCAAAATTCCCAACCCCGGCTTGCAGTCGATTCTCGAATGCATCCGTGCGCAATTTTAGTGATCTGTCACGTTTTCTCTTGAATTAAATGAACTCTTTTACCGATGTCCGCTTTTGAAATGAAGGATAAAGGATAAAGTCTTCGCCGTTGATCAATCCCTTTGTGGGATGCGGCACGCATTCTACTTCCATTCAGAATCGTAGTGGCTTATTGAATGCGATGTGGCCTATACAATGACTTGCGGTGGCCAGCCGATGTACAAGTCAGTGTTTTATCCTCCCAGACGAATCTGGTACCAATTTACCGTCCCCGGAGGGTAGAAGGCTTGGTTGGCCTGGGCGGGTGTCGACCTGGGATTCGAACCCAGGACCGCGCGAGTGGTAAGCGCGCCACTTGTCACTACACCACCTCCGCTTGCTTTTGAAATAGCACTTGAAAAAGCGATGATTCTCCTCTTCTTAAAGTCTTTGATTCGAGAAGGACATTTACTCTTATTTATAAATTTATTTATAAATTCATTTATTCTAATTGTTTATGTATTTATTTACTTATTTATTTGTCTCATAAGCTCACTTTGCTTTTACAGGCGTTTAGCTGCAAAAACGGAGTGCACAAAGCGAACATCACATGTGAAGTTTTTCTCCGTGTACATCGACTGTAACCCAGAAAGCGAAAGCACCCTATGGTCTTGTGACGCTATCGTTGAATTCCGCCTGCTCTCGCAACGTCCTGATGTTCCCCATTTCTCGCGACAGGTACTTTTTTGAAGAGTTCTATGACGTTCCATTCTGACCAAATGCCGTGACACAATAGCGGCAACGGAGCATTGCGTGACTTGCGCGCTCTCCTTTGTGACAGGGTCATACATTAGCCTCTCTCAAAAATGCATGCCAGTCCAGCGAGAACATCTATTCGGAGCTTTACAGATGCTTCAGCTGTTCAGAGCATTTGTCGACCGCTCTAGAGCTGCTCTCTATATTCAAGTTTCTCTCATGGTTTTTTCATGTATTTTGAACTGAATTTGTATTTTGATGTTTTCATTTCAGTTCACTAATAAGTTCAACTTCAACTCGAATAACTGGGGATTTCCATCGTTCATGGAGTGGGGAGATATTCTCAACGTTGATAAAGGATATGTGAAAGGTGATCGTGTGGTCGTTGAGGCTCGGATTACCGTACAGAAAGTTGTTGGAGTGAGGTGAGTGCACGCACCTACCTTGACCTTCTTTTCTTTTTAGCTGATCACGGTTATAACTGTTTATTTGAACCGAGTGTAAGTGGTCTTTTGAAAATTTCAACAGCTACTCCAATTGTGTTTACTCCAAAATTATGATAGTATAGTCAGTAGGCACTTAATTCTGTAATAATTCTCAATGTATTTGCTACCCATTCAACGTGTGGAATATCAGCTCCGAATTGAGGCCTATCTTTTCTCTTACCTCTGCATACTCTTCTTTCTACCGATATCTTGTAAAGGCGTTTTGAAGACATTCTGATTTCGTCACAATATGATGCTGCGAATGTTCATTCCAGGAAAAATCCTCACTTCGACTTTCTGTCTCAAGAACCTCACACCTCCGATGCTGTACTTGTTATTGACGGGGTCAAATTGCACGTCAGCAAGACGGTAAGTGAACTACTACCACTTACAAGGAAAGGATGGTAGATCGAAGTGGCCATTTGAATTGAAATGTATACCGACTCAAAGGAAAGGTCTCGGACGGGTATTACAAAACCGTCTTCCGTATGTGCTGCGCACCTCCCAGAAAGAAGTGACGGAGGCTTTTTAGGGGAAGAATAATAGCGCTTCAGTTACGAATTGGCGGCGTAAGGATGACGTTGATCGCCGCCAGCATGCCGACGTGGATGGTCTTGGTGCCCGGAATGGCGTTTGTTGAGGGTTAGGCGTCCTTGATGCGTGTTTCTTTTGCATCTTTTTTTCAGAAAGTGGTGTCCTGTGCACTCAAAAGCTATTTTGACATAAACTCTCTGCTGCCTTGCCTGTTAGTGCCATGATGTAATGTTTCTGAACTGGTGGAGCCATTGCGAACGATTTCATGGAGATCACTCCTGGCTGAACGTCATACGTCATACGAGCCGAAAACTTTATTCTCCAAATGACATGACTGAAAACCGAATCCGAAGCCGCACGAAGTTGTGCGCGAAGATGAGCATAGTGGGGAATGCTCAATGAGGGACAAGATTGTGGCAATCATGCTGGGGCAGACCGCGATAGGCAAAACCTTCATTCATCACTCACATAGTGTTAAATGATGACTATCCCCAAAGTGGCTTCGCAACTGCTGGTAGTTTTCGGCTCGTATGACAATCTCTTCAGCCAGAAGTGTTCTCCATGGAATCGTTCGCATGGTTCCATCAGTTCAAAAACTTTACGTCATGACAAGGCACAAGAGTTATGCAAAATAGCTTTGAAGTGCACAGGGACCACTTTCGAAAAAATGCAAAAGAGCACACGCATCAAGGATCCAAACCCTCGACCACGCATTCGTGAGCCCTACGACGTATCCACTCGGCCATGCTGCCACGATCATATCAGCCTTACGCCGCCAATTCGTACTGAATGCGAATATTCTCCCCCTAAAAAGCTCCGTAACTTCTTTCTGGGAGGTCCGCAGCAGATATGGAAAACGGTTTCGTAATCCCGTCCGAAGACCTTTCAGCCGGTATACATTTCATTTCAAATGGCCACTTCGACCTACCATCCTTCCCTTGTTAGTTTTCCCTCAATCAAACCATAGCAGAACGTCGTTCTCGTTGAGTTCGATAGGTGGTGCTTATTCAACTCTGCTGATCACAGTAAGTATCATTAAAGGTTAAACAGAGGGAAGTGGGTTATTGTGTAGTAGTACTGGCGGTTTTTTTTTTTGCACTTGTAAGTGTCTACTGAGATTCTGAAATCCTTTCGTGAAAGGCACATGAACAAACAGCGGCTGGTTTCTCATACGTACATTAGGATCTAATATGCAGCAAATTCAGGTTACTTGTATCTCAATACAGGTATGCCAACTGGTTTATTTGTTTCAGTACCTCTCACTGTACTCGCCAGTGTTCTATGCGCTGTTCTTCGGTAAATTCAGTGAAAGAGATAAACGGGAAATACCTGTAGAAGACGTGATACTAGATGAGTTCGTCGAACTTCTCAACGTCGTCTATCCTAGCCATAAGCCAGTCTCCAGTAAGTCCACTTTTTTTGTTGTAAAATTTTGTTTTATCTAACAGCTCTGAACTATTAGTAATGTTGTGTAACAGAACCTGTTTCTGAGTAGCCCACTAGTTATGATTCATTTATCTACCTAAATGCACCCTATCTAGCTGTTACGCTTTCTTTGAGTGAATTTTCCGAGTCGTTGGACTAAACTTTAAGAGAATTCTTCCAGCTGACAATGTGGAGTTCCTTTTGGAACTGGGCGACAAGTTTGAGATACAATTTGTTATTGACGAATGTGAGCGCTTCTTAATGTCCACGGATGACATACCTATCGTCACAAAGCTTGTTTGGGCAGATCAGTATTGCCTGGCAAAGTTGCAGGTATGCGTTCTCTATAGTCCATTCTTTAATCAACCTTAGCCTCGCTAAGACTGACTCTGGTAGGGAGAGTGATTTCCTTCCTCCAGGCTCAGCCGTTGAAGGGCGCAGACAACCACTGTCCTGGCCTGAGTGTTATAGCGTCACATTCGTGACAAGGGTGCCAAAGACCCCTTTATTCAAGTCTATGATTGACCTGGGTGAAAAACGTTGTGGCGCCAAATTGACACCCAAGTGGTATCACTAGGCCCGCGTCAGGAAACGAATGTCATATTCCTGATCATGATCCCGTGCGACCTCTATAGTTGAAGTGTAGGTGGAAAAGTTTTGGGCCAAGAATTGTTGGATAGTATCGAAAGGTACTACATCTCGCTGAAGGGTCCCCAGCGCGCCTTGATGACAGAGCGCCAAGACATGCTGATGCTGACATCATTGCGACTGCGGGCTCTCGTTGAGGCTCGTAGTCTTCACTGCCAAACGTTACTAGTTGCTCGTACTGTTAAATCCAACAATTTGGTGCTAAGGCCTATAGCGAACTCATTTTTGGAAGCTAGTATTTGCGGTACGGCGTCTGCTGTTTATGATTATTGGTTTTATGTTTGAACTAGTATTATCTTTGCAGGACGCGTGCGTTCGTACGTTCAAATGTGTGAATGACATAAAAGCGTTGAAACTCACCGAAGAATACAAGAACCTGAGCGATACAACGAAAGCAGCCTTACTAGAGAAGATATTTAAAATTTGAAGGATTGAACTTTTCATTGGGTTCCGTAATGATCTGAATTATTTTTCTCTCTTTTTCTCTCTGAGAATCATCATGGGCACCTCATGTGAGCTACGAGACTTGTTCACCTCTTTCAATCGCTTTTTTTCCATTTTTGTTATTTGTGTTAGCAGGCATAATTAATACAATTCACGAATTTCGTTTTTAGGGCAAACTTTTTTTGTTGAATATGCACCTAATTTTTTTGTAAAAATTATCCACATTAGTGTATAAGTCGTGTAAATCTGTGATCGTGTGGATTCTGTCATGGTGTGTGTGTGCATTGTTGAGCTTTTTTCCTACTGCCGGATAAATATAATTGTGTGTATAGAAGCTAAATAGCTGGTTTGAAAAATATTGATTTTTGGGAATTTTCTCCGAATGGCAGTAGATATGTGGTCGACAAATCTAATGCAGTGGTCTATAGGTGCTACTTGTGAACACAAGATTTAAGCTGCTAGATGATCTAGTACTTAACAAACTATGGGGCATACTGCTTGTTGCTGAAAATGATGTGATTGATGGGAGTTGAATGTGTCATTGTGTAGAACCCACCGAAGTCAACTAGTGCTCCTCGCCTGGGTCTTAAAATATTGAACGGTGAATTGTCGGCTGAGAGAACATGAGAATGAGAATGATTTCAAGGCTTCAGTGACTTTGGCTCTACTTGCGGTGAGGCCAGATGTGGGTCAGCGTCACTATGCCTTTATCGTGACCATGTCTGCACCATTGTAGTGGGCATGCACACCTTGCTGAATCGTCTAGGCTAACCCTTCATACTTTGGCGGCAGCCGTCGTTAGCCGCTTAAAAGGGCCGGTAAGTCAGCTGATGGCAAAAAGTATAGATTTTCAGCTCCAAGCGTTTCGACAAAAGCCGATACAGGCGTCTTGGAAGAGGAGAGTCTGACGGCTTGAGGAGGTAGGCAGACGGGTGGATGTAAATGGATATAGCGGGAGGGTAGCAAGTCTGCCTCTGGCAGACGACGTATGGGCGTCAATCAGGATGGTATCAGCTGTCTGTTTATAACTCCCATGCGGCCAACTACTCGCTTCTGGGACCGCTGGCGCCTGATGCAGCGCTGGGTAGAACGACCTAGATACGATAATTCTATGTTCCTCAGTTGCTGATGCTGCCCAATAGCAGGTAGGACGTGCAGTTTGTTGGCGATTGTTTCCATCTAAGCTCGCAGTATAATAGTACAGTCCTTCATCAATTGCGGACGCGTTGGGAGCGTGGCAGTGGGACTGTTTTTGGTAGCGGTATGGCAAAGTCTTTCTTGCAACAGTTTTTGAAGAACAAATGCATACTGTAATAACTATCTTCGTAATTAACCGCGTGTTTTTCTACCACTTTTTGTCGCATAGGCGTTGCAACGAAAAGGCTGAGAACGGCTCCAACAGTGTGCGCACTCCTTCTCGCCGACACGCCCCACCGGTCGCATAGATGAGGACTAGTACTCTCCGCTGGAGAACAGTACATTTTGAAAGCGTGTGCGCTCCTTGTCTGGTGTGTCACAAAATTTCATAGGCGTCGGTCCAGTAGCAGGAGACATTGATTTTAAGAAGTGATGTAGGGGGTGTGGCGGGAACACTATTGGTGAGTGCAGGAAGTGATATCAGTTGATAAGATCCGATAAGAGGCGTTAGGAGGGGAGGTCATCATATTCATAACGCGGGTCACAACAATAGCAGGACGTTAGTTCCGAGGTACGATATAGGGTATGGGACAGGAACGTGATTGGTGGGTGGCAGGGAGTGATATCAGTTGATAAGAGGCGTCAGAATGGGAGAACACCGAGTCCATAGCGCGGGTCACAGCATTGGGGCGTTAGTTCCAAGGTATGGTATAGGCTATGGCACACGATTATTATTGGTGGGTGACAAGAAGTGCTAGCAGCTGATAAGATTTGATAAGGGGAGTTAGAATGGGAAGGTCACCATACTCATAACGCGGGACACAGCATCAGCTAGGCGTTGATTTCAGAAAATGATATAGAGTGGGAGATGAGAACATCGACGGCGGGTGACAGGATAACAGCTGACAACAGCAAAACTGCAAGGTAATCATAATCGAGTAAATTAAGATGTTGTTCTGATTGTGATAATACCCTCACCCTATACAAGACAACCATTTAGTACACCCCAAGCCATTGCTCAAGCTGCTCGCGTGGCAGCTGGACGTGAGCTCGCGCGTGGGTTGCTCCATCTATTACGATTCGATCAAAAGAGCGCATTATGAGTAGCTAGGTGAAGAACAAATTCCGTTCCCATTATGAAGTGCGCCTGGCAAAGCCAGCTAAAAGATAAGGAGGAGAGCTCGGCGTTAGCCGGGCGATCCGACTTGTCCTACTATATAATGTCGATGTCGACGAGGGGGGGGGGGGTATGTAGTTCGCGTGAAACAGGAAACTCAGGGGAATTCGAGGAGAACCGAAAACCTAAATAATGAGGCACTTTATGCGTTCAATAGCTTTTTTAATTTATAACCCTATTGGCCGAATGCACATAACCGTGTGCTTAGGAAAGCAGGATCGATCCGATCACTACAGTGTTATATGAGCAGCGCAGGCCAGCTCATCGAGGCCGAGCTAAAGAGAAGGAGGAGAACTCGGCGTCAGCCGAGCGATCCGACTGGTTCTATTATAAGCCAAATCCCGGAGTTGGAATGGGCTTGACAGCGTACTTCATTAGAACGTGACGGGAGCTAGGCTTTTGGTGGGTTTTGCCGTTCTGGGATTATTGTAACCATGTCTTTGCAAAGCACAAGACATGTTGACAATTGTTCCGAAACGAACCCGGGGAAAATACGCATTCTACGCTGTTTCGCAACCACGTCCTCTCCATCTCCGGGATATGGAGCGCATCATCCGATGATCAACACAAGAAGAACATTGCATAACTGAGAATTCATGAAAAATGATGATTTAAAAATATTTCTAAGCACTTTCGTCCCTTAATTCCTTTCTGCCTTCTGCTATGTACTTTTTGACTGCTGTTCATACCATTAATTGTTTTATCATCGTATTTAATATCTCGCATCATATATTTACATCAGCGCTGTCGCTAGAGAGAACACTGGAGAATGCAATTCCTTTTTGCCATCTGCTACGACTCCCACCTCCATGGACCATTGGAATTCTTCCAAACTGCGAATAGCGCCCTGAAACAGGAACCAACTATCAAAAAAATTTTATCAAACCACCACCGCTGGGGATTCCCCAACGTAGGACGTCCCTGATTTACATAGAAGTTTGGTCCACCAGGCGATATATTTGCGACATTTATGTTCTGAAAACTGTAAGCCACGCCGACTCAGGCGTGGAATCGGCATTCCAGTGGGATGACTCATGGCTGTACTTTCAGGGCGTGACGGCGAGGCGAGGACGAGCCGACATCTCCACGACAGTCGATCATCTGCCGATCTCGAGGACGCTCGAGCTTCTTCTCAGTGCCTTCAGGGCGATGCCTCGACCCAGAACTGTTGATCTCCTGTTGTCTGTCGTATCCTTGTAGAACCTATTTTCCTATGTAGTGGATTTTGCTATGTGTAATGCGCTCTTTGTAGATGTCATTTATTCGCTGATCTCATATGCCCGTTTGATGCCTTATTGATAAACATTGGTGAGTAGAAGTTTTACGACAGAAGCAGGGAATACAGCTTCCGCGGTGTGCGCTCGCTTACTGAACGGATGACGTTCATGAAATTTGGTCACACTGATATTAAGCCATGGAGAGGAAAAACGCGTGCCAGCGCGCGTCTGCCAATGGAAAATGCTGCGGTAGCATCAGGTTAGCAGCTTATGAGTCTAAATTACACGTACAGGAACTCATTGCATACAGCACCCCCAAAAATATCGCGTGAATTAATTGTGTTGGTTGTGGGTGCACACAAAGGCCCGCGCTATTACACGACGATCCAGAATATGTTGTGGCGGTCGGCGTCGAAGTTCATGATGCCGGCCAGAATTTAAAACCGCAGCAAAGACGATCATGAAGACTCGAGTAATATCAGACTCTGCTCCTCAGACTAAAACTCAGGAAGAAAAAATACGATTGATTTCAAACACTTTTATCAATCCTTTCATCTCCATGCCGTGTCTTATTGTTCAGACCTAATAGCTATTCACAACAAGTGTATCAACGATGAGAGGTGAATCAGTGTTGAAACAAGAGAAGCCAGTTATTCAATAAACAAAAGATCGTGATGATATAAATCGGATATTTCTGGCATCCTTGCAATGAGTGTCCGCTACTTTACCCCGCACAGAGGACACCTCATCACAAGCCTCATCCCAGACAGCCACGCGCCTTTGCGGTGAATTAATTCACCTTATCGCCAATACGACATTCATACGGAAGGGCCCCGTTCGACTTCTTTCTCAGGCGAGTCATTGTGAGTACAGACTCTCAGCCACCAGTCTCCGTACAGTTGAAATTGTCTGTTGAACCTTTTTTGAGCCAACGATCTCATACTAATTCATCTGGGCATTGAGTGGTTTGAACAGAATAAATTGAAATTAGGTTTCGACCAGGTTCGAACTACGATGGCAAAGTGGTCATCCTCTCTAATAATCCGCTAAGTATTGTGTAAGGTGTGTATGTGTGGGTTATTTGTGTAATGTGTGTCGTGTGTCAGTGACGCAGACATAAAGAGGATTGGATGGAAAGCAAAGGGTTTAAGGTCAGAGGCTTGTATATCGTTCAAAAGGTGGTATGTTTAGCTACTAACCGTGGAGTCTGGCCAAGGCGGTCGCAGAAGAAGATGTGGAGACAAGAAATCTGAGTGGCCCATATCAGCCCCGGACTATGGAATCGGTGTCACACCAGGAGAGTGCGGTGCTAAAATCAATATTGTACAGGAGCATGATTTCTCAGAACGGTGTTCTTGAGACAGATGTTTCTTGAGTTATAGTTAGTTCAGAAGTCTAAGGAAGGGGAAAAGTTGTGACTTTAGAAAATTCCACAATGTTCATCCTGCGGTGGATGGAGTCATGCGCTGAGTGCCGTCTGATTACAGATAGTGAACCGCTGTGGAGCTCGCCTGGTGGGTGACATTCTCTCGATGCTACCGCTTGCCAACGGTAGAGTCCGAAAAGAAACTGAAACAGAAACAAGTAGCAAAGATTTATTCAAAATCTGTTAAAAACAGAGAAGTCCGAAAAAATTCAAAAGACTCTTGAGTAGTTGCAAAAAATAGCAAATTTTTTGGGGAACGAAAGACAGTGTGTTATGTGTGGAGCGACAGTATATCAAACTGCGGAGTCAGTTTCAAAATTCGACTAAATTTACAATCATAGATTGCACGAGAGAAAGCCACTATGCAAGGAGGTTTGCCGATCATAGTCATAGCTTTTTTTTCTAGTTCTAGCCAACTTTTTTTACACTGATATGTCTCTACCTTGTTTGTATGTTACTTATGCTGAATCTGGTTAAATCCTCTGCTGCATTTAAAAATCACATAACAACTAGTATCTTATCGTCCTAGTGTTATCCTTGAAGACCTTTGTCATGCTAAATTACGATATGGTGTTGAATCAACTTCATCGCTGTTATCGCTTATGATTACTGCGTCGTTAGGTTTATCCTTAGAAGAATAAAGTTTACCCGCTGCCCCAGACTTGGGTTATGTTTAGTTACCCAAGTCTGGGGTGGCGCCCACTTTGGTTCATTCCGATGATATCAGCTTGTTGTGGCTGTGTTTATTCGGTTCAATCAACTATTAAAAGTGAACCACCATACAACCAGCACCCACAGGTTAGTCGACCATTTGCACACCAATCGGCTATACACTCGTACTGACATCAACACAAACACAACCACTGCATGGTAAATGGTAATTTCATTTATCATTGAAATCGCGCGAAAGACATCCCGCCTCAGGCTAATGGAACTCATGGAGCTGAATTTATGGGGGTTAACTGCGAGGATTACCATTTATTGGGAAAACAAAGGGTTTGGGAAAGAATACTAAGAACTCAAGTCACAAAAGATCGAGTGAGTTGCAATCCTCTTCTACAGGACGTTATCTGTGGCGGATTAGTGATGTGGGATAAGTTCAAACCACATTTAGAAATACAAGGGACTGTAGAAGGAAAAGAAATAAATCTGATTCGGCGTTAGGGTCTGCAGCCAAAAAGAGATTGAAGAATGATAAAATGCTCTCGTTTGGACAAAACCGACTGTGATGGATATGTTAGCAGAATAAGATTTCTGCTAGTCCCGAGTGAACATTTTGTTCAGGAACACTGTTTCAAATATCAATTTAAACGGGAACTTCTGTTTCACTGAACAGAACCTGTTCATAAGAATTGGCCTCAGGGCGAGGAGGACAGCTTCAGAGAGTCTGTGAAGTGGGTTGTGAATGAAGAAAAGGGGAGGAAGACAAGGTACGATGGTAAGATAGTAGTAGGCAAGGATAAGGGGATATACTGAACCGAAAACTTATTTCAGAAGCTCTGGGAGTGATTAGAGATACAACGGCGGCTGTCAAGGCTCATGTTGAAAGGAGAGAAGAGGTTCCGAAAGTGAAATGAAGAAGTGAAGGAACTGTAATGAATGCCGGTACTTTGGTAAGAATTTTCGTATCTATCAGGTTGGTGCAAATGATGAACGAAAGATCATAATGAAAGATGGCTCCAACACTTTCGTGATGTCCTCAACCAGCCGAGACTAATAGAAACACATTGTTTTGAAGACACGGAGCTTGATGCTTCACGTCGACGTCGGTTTCATAAGGCCGTGTTCATATGTTCCGCGGACTCCGCAGATCTCGTGGAATTTCTTGTGGAAGTGGGGCGCACGCGTAGCAGGTACTTACTGGGGACGCCGAGTCATAATAATTACATTGAAAAATGGGTAGGCGTGCGGTAGTTTTAGCCTTATTTATTATCTT
>MU916850.1:0-11105 GCA_036418165.1 Cooperia oncophora | reverse complement strand
AATAGTAAAGTTAAAGCACACGTCGTCCAGGTTTAGATGACGAAGCCTCCTAGTTATACAAAAACTAATCTACAATTCACAGCATAACCGCTCCTCTTTTCCACTCCCTGCAGAGATCATCGTATTCACATTTCGGTTTTTTTTTCGCCTTAGAGGGGACATTTTGCTAATTCACATCGACGTGGAGACCTGCGCACCCTTGTGAAGGTTCAAAATCATGTAAACTTGCATTCAGCATCTTGTAAAGACCTGTAAACTCTTGTAAAGCTGATATAGCCATACACTATGAAGCGGAGACAGTCGTTCGACGATCAAATTGTCGCTAACACGCCATAACAGGTAATAGAACGAGTCTAGTAAGGAAGACTACTCGTCCAAATCACTAAACTGTAGATTTTTCGTAACTGATAGTCTACTTGAAGACGTGTTCACTTCTACGCACATACTTCTACACTTGATAATCTGGTTGTGCATTCAGGAGAAAGGACCAGTTTAAGCTTTTGGACGAGCTGTCCTTACAGTTAACAAAAGTTAACAGGTCTCATCAAAGTGGCTTGGCAAAACCTGTTCCTTTTCGCCGCATCACAAGAATTTACAAGTCTCATCAAAATGACAGAACTGAAGAAACCACCGAACTAGCAAAATACCCCCTCCCTTCCCACCTGCCAAGATAACAGCGACGGCATTTGTTATTCTAAGACGAGCTGGTGTCAGTCCAAATACACGAGGCACTAAACTCTGTTCCTACAGTTTACGAGGTTCACGAGGAGCAAACAATCGAACAGTCACCAAAGAGATGCCTTTGGTACACACTTCATCGGTTCCACATGTAAGCCCCAGTGTCTACCAGCTACAACCAGCTTAAGACCACTGGACACTGTGCAAACAAAGTAAAGGTGTGACCAGTGCTATGGAATCCGCACGACTGCCGCCGATCTCAACCATCGGATTTCAAGGACACGACCGCAAACATCAGACGGTGGAAGACAATGTGGAGCGGAAGCGCCATTGCTTTGGCGATAGCCACTACACTTTTTGTCATTTTCGCACAGATCCCGTTCGACGCACAAGGACTTTTACACGCCATTTATCACGCACAAAGGTGATAGCGGATTTTTGTCCAAAATATGAGATCCAGGACCTTCAAAGATCACTAATCAGTCAAAACCTTGGGCCGATTCCGTAAAAGTTTCCTCTATCAACCTCCTAAGGCACGTCAAAACTTTCACTTCATAGAACATAGCTGACCCTATAGCATACTTATAAGCCATTCTCCTTTCGAAATCATGACTTTCGAACGAAATTCACGATTTTACGAGCGAAAGCCACGACTTTTCAAATCGAATTCAAGACTTTCTTAAAGGCAATTCTCGGGACCACAGTTCATAGGTAATACAGTTCAAAACTAGAATTGCCGTGTGTTTGTTGAATGTTGTTCAAGAGAAGCGAAGCATCGAAAAAGCCCGGAATAAGACCCTCTTTATTGCAATTGATCATGATCACTGGACGAGCGTAATGAGGTCAAGATCAATTGTGAATTGCGAAAGGCGGCGATACACTGATAAGAGACGAGAGAGGCCAGAAAACGACGGGCGAGAGAGCGCAATGGCAGTCTCACAACGACACGGTCACTGGAGGCCGGCATGGGCCTAACGGGCGGCAAATAGGCCTAAAACGCTGAGCGCCCCTGCGTTTTGCTTGCTTTTTTTTCAACTTAAAAAGGAGGCATAGCCTAAGCCTCGCTTGACCATCGTGCACGGTTATGAGAACCTAGCCTTAGTTTATCGCGGAACGTGCTTTAAACATGCCCTCCTTTAGCCCTGCCCATCTTCGTGACTTTTTGCAAATATTCGGTCTTTTTTGAAATTAGCAGGTGTTTGGATTGCTTAAAGGTAGCCCCGTCCACTGTGTGAAGTCCCGCCCCTTTTCGCCCCTCAAGGTTGGCAAGAAGCTTAGCTCAGTTCAAATGTCTCGCTCGCCACTCAAAACCAACCTGCGTTGGCTTTTTGATGAGCGAGACATCTGACAACTGCTAGCTAATTGCCAATTTGAGAGCCTCCACTAGTTTCCTGGAGTTCTCCCGCACCAGTCGGCGGGCTACCGTAAGCCAGCCCAAACGAAGATTCGAATAAGGACCAAAATTTTGCGATAGCGTCACACGTAGAAGGCGGAGGGGGGGGGGCGAGCAGAGTGTTTAGTGTTTAGCCAAGTCTTAAAATCATTTGAAAAGTCGTGAATTCAAAATGAAAATCCATGTGCAACTTCTCCTTTTTCTATGGAGATTGTATTTAGTAAACATTCTCAACCGCGCTTTCCTGTACAAAATAATGAGGTAAAACAGACCTTCACAGCTGATGGTAGCTTGCTCCGAAACGCGATCAACAAGTTCAATTTGACACGAATCGACATTCAAGAGGCGCGGGACTGGTGAGTGTCGGCGAGTCCACAGCAAGTGACGCTCCTCTCTTTGACAGCTGGAAAGCAAGCCAGAAATTCATCTGAACGGTTCGCACTCTGGCGCACCTTTGGAAGGCCACGAGCACAATTGCACTGGGGGAGCAGGGCGATTGTCGGCTGAGACGGTCAGTGGTGTGCAGCTTGAATGGGGGCGCGTCCACGCCCTCTCGCAACCCTCCCACCAATTGCACCGGCAATAAGCGCCAGCCTCCAGCAATCGTGCTCTTTGTCTTAAGACAAATGCTCTTACCTTGACAACTAAACGATGTTGCAGGACCCTAGTCGGGCGCCACGCTTACGAGGCAAATGCATCCACCGCAATGAGACGGATTTTTAGAATATGTGAAAGAACTCGAAACTCTTTCCCGCGTCGGTTCTGAAAGTACAGTACTTAAATATTGGAGAATTCACCTTTACAAACACATTACTGGGCCCTTTCATCCAGGCGCACTTTCAAGGAGTCGCACTGAGAAAATTGCAAAGGCAAGCCCGCCAATTCTCTCCCCAGATCGAATTATATAACATAATAGCTGATGTGCGAGGGGGGGGGGGGGGAGGGGGGACATCGTACCATGTGAAACAGGAAAAACTGCAAACAAGTCAACCAAATGGGAAAATTTAGTCTCGCTGCAAGGTAAAAAAGTTCTTGGTGGCACCAAGTGGCATGCCCGAGAGTCGAAAATGGGGATTCGTGCGGCTCACATACTAATGACAAGGTAATGATTCAGGGGTAAAGAAAAAGCGTGAAACCGGTCGTAGCGGTTAAAAATGAAAAGTGGACGTGGCCAGTGGGAAGAGCCGTGGTTCCGTCACGAAATGATGGCGCTTTTCTTACGTAATTTCGAGCTGCCAATAAGTACCTCTCCCACCCCTGCTGGAAGGACTGCCTTGTCCAAGAAAACCTTTGAATATCAACTAAACGCTTGACGTGCCTTTAGGATACGCCCCCTCCGACAAAATACGAACCCCAGTAAATTCCCCAACGAGCGACGGGGCTTGTCTTCTATAGAAACTGATCAAATGACAGATTTCACCTCACCTAATACTGTTGACTCAGCATATTCTGTATCTGGCCTACTTATCACCACATCACATCTGGCACTTGGTGAAGGAGCTCGGAAATTCGTAACTAGATTTATATCATAGGTCCATGTTTGAGGTAACCAAACGAAAACATTGGGATGAGGAGCAGCCTGAAAAAATCGAAATCGAAAACCATAAAAGAAATCATTATCTACCGTGAAAAAAAAACAGTTCAAAGCTAATCAAAAGCGCACTTCACTATCATCGCTACAACTGCTTGGACTTGACGCTCCTTCCACTCTACGATGTTCACTTATTTCCATAAATATATTGGTGCCTATGTTATCATCATCCGAGTAATCCGAACAGATAACGCTTGAGCTATCTGAAAAAAGAACTCATCAAACTAACTTGAATAAAACAACTAAATATGCTGACGCGGAAACACATTACAGGGCGCTAATCGGCCTGGGAGGGCATTTCGCACTCTCGCTAGTTTTTTCCTGGTTTATGTTAACTAACAGGTATCACATGGCTGAGACCTGCAAACTCCTGTGAAGCTGCGGAATGATACAAGTCACTTTGCTCACAAGCTTTGACAGGTCTTAAAAAGATGACCTATAGAGGCTTCGCTGAGCACCATTCGTTGCCCCCGCCAAGCCGAACTGCGCCCACAACAGAATAATTTGGAAAACAAAGTCGTTTTAGCACTATTTTATCCTGCCCTTCACGTCTTCTTAGACCTTGTTCATACTTCGCATTCGAGCCGCTCTGTCGCGCGAGCAACCGACCGCGCCCCACCGCTAATCTTTGGAGCGCTGCAACTGTCAGCTCAGTCGATGATGCGTATTAGATGATAGATGGGTAGAAGTAGATGCGTATTCATCCCTTTCGATCGTGTCGAATACCCTATTCTCCTAAATCGCCAGGTCGATACCTATCCCTTCCTTTGGCACGCGCTCTCCCAGATCGGTACCTATGCTTTTCTCTAGTGCGCATTCTCTTGAAACGTTGAATCTGCAGTTTTCCTGACCTCCTGTCGCAAACTATGAACATAGCCGAATCTCCGAATGAAGCAGGGCGAGAAAACTTTGTGTATGATACCGTGTAAGAAACCCCCCCCCCCCAAAAAAAAGTTTTCCTAAATGCTTACCATCAAATGGATAAACGTAGCATCGCTTAGGTTTCTCTTTGTCAGAAGTACTAGGTTCGTTTGGCAAAGAATCACCGGCGTTGATCTCCTCACCCGCTTCCATAACTTCTCCACTCATGATAGCTAAAATAATCAAATAACAACAATAAAACGGATAAACTCATTCACTATTCCTTGTCAAACAAGATTCATGCTAACCTTGTTCCAACTCTTCATCGATTTTGTCGAACTCAGCTAAAACCGCAGCTTCAACATCCTCCATTTCAGAGTTACCGCCTGTCGATGTTCCTCTTTCTTTCGCGAAAGCCATAAAACTCTCGTCCCTCATACTCATTTCTCGAAAATCCTCCAAGGAGAGCATGCGACTGAAATTTCTAACGGGAGAACGAGGTCTAAAGAGTCGTTCACACTGACGCATTATTTCCGACTCGAACTCAGAAAAGTCAAAAATAGGCTTCCGCACTGGGCTTGGAGGTGACTCGTTTTCCGGAAGAGTCGCACGGTTCGAATCAGCGAAGATAGGAGGTTCATTTGGGAGGGCACATTCCTTCGGAACGTCTTCAAGCGGTAGCAATCCAGCGGCAGCGCTCTGTCCCTGCTCTAGCAATTCTCCGAGAATAGGAGGAGCGCTTGGGCTAGCTTCCTGTGTCGTCATTGCTGACTCGTCCTCGACGGAAACCGTAGCCACTCGCAGCTCACCAGATGAATGGGCTAAGGCGAGACGAGCCACATCATCCCCTCCTGCCTCACATTCAGAACCGCCATCTCCAGAAATCTGCAAAAAGCAATACATTATGGTCTGTAGTGGTAATTGAAGCATAAAATATTTGAAAAGGACCTGGCAGATATCCAGAGCGCTTCTATCGATGTTCTCGAATGTTGTTGGTGCACCGCTGCCATGGAGCAGTTGGATGTGTCTGCTCTTATCCAACTCAAAACGATCCCTCGCCGACTCCCTGTCTGAAATGGTTGGGTAAAATTACTTTTAGATTTCAACTACGGGGCTATCTAGTGCAAAGCCATGTTGAGGTCATTCACTGCAATAGTCAACTTGCTAAAGGTTTTGTGAAAAGTGTGAGAGGGTTCAGTTCGGCGACGGTGAGGGGAGGGCACACTGCACTTTCGCTGTTTCATCAGTTCCAAATTACAACCCTTACACTGGGAACCTGTACACTCTCGTGCAGCTGGAGCAAGTTCGTCCAGCCACCATGGTGAAACCTGTCAACTCTTGTAAGCTCAGGAAATGTCTCTCCAAATGGGTCGACACGTCGATAGGAAGCAGAAAAGTGCACCTCCGTCGCCGACCTGCACCAATTAATATTTTAAGAAATTAGAAATAACCTTTGAGCAATTCCGATATCGGTGGAAATTGTGTGGTGACCGAAGAAGTCAAAGGAGTTTGGTAGTCCAGGGCGTCTATTCTTAATGACTCTTTTTCTGATATCTCTGGTGAGGACTTTCTAGGAACAGACGCGTTTCTTCGCTTGTTTATAGGATATCGACCTGAAATCAGGGCTTTGGATACGCGCCGAACTTCCAGAGACCGCGTTCATACTTTGCGTCAGAGTCCACTAGCGACCACCAGCGTCCTTCAGCGTACAGCAGCATTCAGGAGTACGCTGCTGTACGCTGAAAAACATAGAGGGTATGGCGTAGTAGGAGGGTAGCAAACAGCTGGGTTATACGTCGTGAAATTGCAGCATGTGCAACCGCACCGTACTGAGGCTCAGAGCTATGCAACCTTGAGGTACACCGCGAATTCGCGACATCCAATATAAATGTCGCTACACTCGCTACCCTCCTATCATACTCTCCACTCTTGGACGCAGCTATACGCTGGTGGACGCTGGCGTTCGCTAGATCGATATCTAAATTTTCTAGTCGCTGGCGCATACTCGGAACGCTGGTGGGCGCTGACGCAAAGTATGAACGCAAATTGAGACTATGTAGATGGGAACCAAGGTGAGGCATCCCAACTGTGCAGTCAGTTGCCTATTCTAACAATCCGTGGCCACTAAAGGAGCAACCAAAAAATGGGGTTGCCAGAAAACTTGAAACTGAAACAAAAAGAATCCAAAAAAAAGTAACCAAAATTAAAACGTGATCTATCATAAAAAAACCATAAAAACATGAAATGGATCAAAAAGACCCATTCACAATCAGATCGAGCGGAGCAAATCTTACCTAGCTCGTGATACGAGTATGGAGAATTCCTTTCGTTCTCGACAAAATCTGATCCGAGTATATAGTCTAAATGGGGATTATTATAACTTCAGTCAACTAATAAACCATTTTCCTTAATATCGTACATAGAGCGCGCTGTTCGTAAACATAAACAGCGGACAATATTTGCCCTTTTCTGCCACAATCTTCCCAAAACAGGCCACTTTATTATCGACTTTTTCTCCTGAAGCAGATTTGTCTGAAAACTAGTGCCCGCGGTTAGTCTGACTTCTTCAACACGAATATCACATGCGCTTGGCCCAAAAACGCCTGAAGAGCGCGCTACAAGAGTCGGGGTCGAAACAGGCATATGATGCCGTTGCCTGTTCTGCACCCAGGGGATCGACCTCCTGAACACGAATATCAGATCCGCTTGGCCTGAAACCAGGCCCAGTCGGTTTCAGGCCAAGCGGATCTGATATTCGTGTTCAGGAGGTCGATCCCCAGGGTACAAGTTTCCAGTGAATCAGGCTACTTGGGGAACTTTGGCGCCGGCGACTGTGGCGTGGGAATTGATCCCAGCACCCTATGAGTTAAGTACGAAAACCCTTCTATTGGCGCTTATAACCTTGGGGGGGGGGTACCTGTAAGCCTTTGTCACATATCAAATCCTGCAGAATGTAAACATGTGAGTGTCGGACAACCTTGTCAACACCCTGTGAACCTTGTTATCACCTGTTAAGCATCCTGTAAACTCCTGTCAAACTTGTCAAAGTGACAAGCCAACATGGGAAATAAAAGTGGAGAAATGGCCTTCCAGTGATGCTAGTAACATCCAACCAAGTTTGACAAGTTTCCTGGTTCCTTAAAGGACCTTACAGGACCTGCAGAGTGAGATGGGGTTATGAAAAGACAAAAACACACCCTAAAGAAAGCTCATAATTATGCCCCCCTTCCCCTAAGATTACTGGTGCCTTTTCGTCTTTATTTCCGTAATTGTTGATGTATTTATAGCAAAGACGCCGTAAGGCCCTAGCCTCCAAATTGTTTATCCAAGAAAGAATAAATACTCACATTTCCCACCAGCCAAGTCTTTTTTCGACCTATGATACGCACGAGCCAAATGAACTGCTTCAGGCCACAGAGGTAGCTCATTCAATATAGCTTTCTCCACCTATACAGGAAATATTCAATTTCATTTTCATAATGAAAAAAAAGAATTTCTCAAAAACATACAGCTTGTTTAGTGGTATGACGATCGCGCAACAACCATAGCATAGAAAGTTCAGCAGCAGACAGCTCCTGCATCGCTACGCTGAACTGGCTGTCAGCAAACTAATCTGAAACCGTTTAACAATGACTTTCTAAGAAGCTAATCCTATAATAAGCTGCCTAACACAACACAAGAAATGCACACTGCGGACCGTCGTACTGGGGTATGTGACAAGACAATCGTAACAAGCCGGGCCGATGGGTGTGGCCATGCCCGAAGGACGAGTTATCCTGCCTTGCCGATTGAATTTGAGGGAAGGCGGTCGCTTAGTGCGATCACATTGCCGTTTACGTGTACTGACAGAGACGTGTCTATCAAACTGGATAACTCGTCCGAATCATCCAACTATGAGGTTTTCTCAATCCATAACCTACATAAGGCAATTAGTATTTACTTCGGTACTCATGGTTCTCACCCAGGCTCATAATGACACTTATGAATAAGGAAATGCAATTTTGGACGAGTTGACCCTAGTGAATTGCGCCAGATGATATACAGCCGATTTTAAGAGCAAATGTGACGGGGGAAATTGGATGTCGCTAAGTCGCTAGTCATGGAGTCTTGACTCCGCTTGAATTCGTATAAGATCCGCTGATCCAGCCGATAGACCGATGCTCATCGAGAACTTGCCGTGCATGGCGCACGCGACGACGCGACAAGTCACGGTTGTCTTGTTCTTCCGTGTATCACCGCCTCTTTTATCATTTTTCATTACGACAATCAGAATGCTTTTTAGATTTGATAATGTGGGTCTTACGGGCCGAGAATGTGTCTTGACAGCTTCAGAAAACAAGAGAAATGCAAAATAAATCATATAATATGCCACAGAACGAGAAAAAATAAGGCAGCGTTCAGACTTCGCGACGGCAGAGCTTCGGTCGCGCGTTTGACGCGATCGATGCAGTCGAAAGTATGCTCATCGATCGCGTCGAGCGCAATCGAAACGCTGCCGCAAAGTCTGAACGCTGCCTAACTGTGCCTGTCATGCGGTCCGGAATATGTCATCGAATTTGGGAAAAACTCACGTAGCTTTGTTGTCAACTTTTTCTTCACATAACCCAGGTCACAACACCTGAACGACTATAAAACTGCTTCTTGTCCTGAAACTAAATAAAATTGGTAAGTAAGCTTCAAAAATTGTCATGAAATAGTCGCACGGTTTATGTTACAAGGACAGAGACATAGAGCAGAAAGAATAATCCGGCAATGTTTCTATGAACAACGCACATAGAGGCAATGCAGAGACCATCTGATCCCGGGAGACGGTCAAGACAATCATAATTTGTCGCTCCGCAGCGCGCGGCAATCGGCGCGCCGTTTTCTTGATCTGCGTTGGCTTGTCGATAAAGCGGGAAATTTCGTGTAGATTACGACACTGTAGAAATGTATGGCTATTTCAACCATACAATGTCAATTGTCGCCATCTACTCGCTAGAAACATCGTCACTTACGCTAGCAACGTCGCACGCGACACCCACTAGCGCGAAGGATTACGATTGTCTTGTCACATAGCCCTTGATTCCTATCCCCAAACAGAAGTATTTGGGACGTCTGCTCATTTCCCGTCATTCCAACAATTAATTAGCTATGCCAATGCATGTGTTGATCACGACAAAATGATGGCGTGCAAAGTCTAAGACTAGATTACTCATGCATGTTCCTGTTCGTTCCCAAACCTAGCTGAGGGAAAACAAATTCCCGAAGGGAGATCATATCAATATTGCAAAAATATCATAAATAAAGGATAAAGTCTTCAGCGTTGGAAAATCGTTTTAAGGATGCGGCACGCATTCTACTTCCATCCATAATCGCAGTGGCTTAAAGGCACTGCCCCAAGACGACTAGGATCAATACTCCTGGCAGGATAGAATTCCGCGACCCTGGGCAGGCGCTGCATAGCGGTTTCCCCGAGGAAGGTGCCCTTATAAGGGCCCTATCAAGCCACAACTTTACGTCCCAAACGCCACGCCCGCCCGCCCACAAATGGACGACCGTTCCTGACGCTCGTATTCATTCATTTGCTAAGCAAATTATGAAGCGAAGGGATTGGTATGAAGCGGCCGTGATGCTGCATGCATACATGGGTACACATATGCAGCCGTATCTTCGGTAGCGGTGATTGGTAAGATGCCTACGGGAAACTCGTCCGAAATCGATTTACAAGTCACTGAGAACGGAGGCTTTTTCTTCGCAGGATTTTGACCGTTTCACTCCGTTCTTTCGCCATTTCCCCACTATACAGCGCCCTACTAGCATTTTAGGCTAAGTAGGAAACCATCGTGCCAACTGCCTTCAAGCACGAGATATGGCCTATGAAGGGACCTGCGGAGTCAGCCGATGTACAAGTCAGTGTGTTATTTCTTTCAAGACGGATCTGGTACCAATTTATCGTTCCCGAAAGGTAGAAGCTTCCTTTGGCCTCAGTGGGAGCTGATCTGGGGTTTGACGAACCGAAAGTGAAAGTGGGAAGCCAACTGCTGCTGCACCACCTCCGACCCAACTTGAACTTAAAGGCACGCCCGTTGCAAAAATGATGCATTGCGCGGCTCGAAAATTGACTACAAGATGGCAAGAAACACATAAGCGAAGAAAAAAAAGGCGTGAAGACCCGTTCGAAATGCTTCATAAAGAGCCCCATGCTGAACCGCATTCGTACGTGCATAAAACAAAGAAAGGGAGTGGTCACATGAGTTGTCACTTGTTGGCGCCAACTCTTCTCCGTATCACCTCACTCTCATCCTTTAAAATAGAAAGAGCTAGCAGTGGAACAACCCTACCACCACTGCAGATAAAAATGAAAGTTGGGCGTTACCGTGGCCGGTGGGCGGGGCCATGATCTAGCCGCGAGCAGGTAGTACTTTCCTGATGTATTTTTTAGCTGCGAATGTAGCACGTCCTCCATGCTTACGGACAGGACTACCACGCCCAAAAAAAGTGATGAACGAAAAGGAATGAACGAATGGAAGAAATGAATGCTTTTAATCTTTTTAATATCGGCAACTTTTTGTTCTTCACTGTGGAAAAGGCCATCCGTTG
>MU916847.1:2190-13948 GCA_036418165.1 Cooperia oncophora | reverse complement strand
TCTATATCTTTAGATCTATGTATTGTATGGCGTTATTACGCGTACCGCAAATATAAGCGTGTGCTAAGGGGTGCAGGATCCGCAGGGTTGCTCTATATGATACGATTCGACCATTACAGCGCCGTATGAGCAGCCCAGTAATTGAAAGAGTTCCGTTTCCATTATGGAGCGCGCCTGGCGAAGCCAGGCCAGCTCGGCGAAGCCGAGCTAAAGAGAAGGAGGAGAGCTCGGCGTCAGCCGGGCGATCCGACTGGTTATTAATGACTAGCGAGCCCAGTGTAGGCAACCCTCGATTCGCAACAAGGGCAATTCCAGAGTTCCTGGCCTCACTTGAAAAAATTCCGCGAAATGGCTTCGCCCAGTGGAACTGCTGGATGTGCAAACTTGAAAATTCAGGTAACGGAGTCTATATCAACTCGAACACATCCCATCGACCGTTGGTGCCTCGCACACTGGATCTTGCATACAGCATTTCGAACTTTTTTTGGAGGTGATAGGAGCTTGAGCGGGCCACGAGCTGTCACAAAGGCAATATAAAGTTCTTGAACTGATTTTTCTGCTCCCTGTGGTGCAAACGGCACCCGATAAGAACCGATCGCGCTGGTCGAAAATGAGCCTTGTATCGTTGCAGAGGCGCTTGAAAACGTCGAGATATCGCGAGAGCATACATCCTTACTCCAGCTTCAGCTCGTGAGGGAGACATTTCGCTACGGCTCAGTCTATTCAGGAGTCAACGTGGTAGTCCAGACTTTCCTCATAGTCTGCCACTTCGTCTTCTCCGCCTCGCCTACACTTCTGTACACCTTCCACTCCAATTGTCAAGACAATTGCTATGGCGTCAGGTCCATCATTTGTGTAACGTGCATCTATTTACTTGAGAGCGAGAACTGCTTCTTCTGCAAGGCCTCCGATATAGCCTGTATAATTTCTCATCACTTCGGATATCGGCCGGCAGCCCAATGTTCTCATCTGAACAGGCTCCAATGACTATCGTTCGACGTGTATTTGCCCATTCTGCCAAAGTAAGCACTAACAACGGCTTCTTCGCTATTTACTCTTCGATTAGTCCTCCGCCGTAGCTCTCTTCAATTTATTACGTGAGTGTTCATGTTCGCAAAAGTACAAAACTAGAGAAGGCTACTGGATAGCCACTGAAGTTGAGCTGGCATATGGAACCCCACTGCTTCGCTTAGGTAGTTCTCGTTGTAATAATCTCATCGCAGGGCCTTAGCTGCTCCTCCGCACATGCTATGGATGACTACGTTGACAGATTCAAATTACTGGACGACTTCGACCCCCTTCCGTTCAGCAGAATAAATAGAAATTGCTCTTTCTATATCTAGAATTCGCAGTGCATGCCCTTCCTATTTACCTATTCTGTTTCCTCCTCGCCTACCTTGTTTATTGTGTGAAGGAGGAGGGCTCCGGTAGCTCTTCGCAGAACAGTGTGCTAGCATCTTTTTCTTCATGAGGCACTTTGCCGCGCCGTATAACTCCTCATGCTCCTTGTTAGGCTTAAGATAGGCGGTCGATGTGGTGTGCTGCTGGGCTACGTAACGAGCCGCTTCCTCTTCCCCAACTCCTAGGAAGTTACAGTCCGATGTTCTCGCAGACGAGTCTGCCTCCTCTAAGCAGTGTCCGACTTAGATTGAAGATTAAATTCAAGCAGCCTTGTGTGGCTTTCGGGAAATATACGTATCCTCATCATTGAAAAAGATCGCACTAGACCTCTTACGAGTTTATGTTGAAGACACGCGCATGATGTCCGGTCTAACAGATGACGTTAGTCCGGGGTCCAGTTGCTCGATTATCTCTTTCTATGCCGGATTGCATGTGAAGGATATGAAGAGGTTCGGCTCCCCATATTTTGAGACAATGGCAATTGCATCTCGCTAGTTCTAGTCCATAGCGATACTGGAAACGACGATGGCAGAATAACTCGCCACACCCCTGGCGGACCTTCTTGCCACATAGTCAGCAAGACCGCGCTGGCTGTCCAAGGTTATCGCTAAGTGTCTCGAATATTGACCCTCTATGGCTTTTGATAACAATACAGTGGCCTAGATCCTAAGTAATGGTGGTTGATTCATATCGCATAGTTTGCACACGCGTCATGCATCTTGCTTGAGGCTAGGCTGCTATTACATTACTGTGTTTCCAACTGACGGTCTACTATTCATCCGCTTACTAAGCACGTAAGCTAATAAGAAAGGTAAGCCTCCAGGGCCTTGAACTGCGAAGGTATTAACTTTCTATTCCAAGCTCAAGTAGTTAATGTTATTGTTAATATCTTGATATCACAGCCCAGACATGATAATTGACAGTAATACCTGGTCACCTGATTTATGGTACTACGTGAAGGTTTTCTCCAAGCGCACTAAACTCCCCTGTTATATCCCCCTTTTTCCCTATCCTGCTCCACTACACGTGCACCTGCCGGTGCTACGCCAGCAGCTAATGGCTCGAGATGCAGCGAGTGGTTGTCTTTTACAGCGGAGAAGTATATCGCATTCGAAGCATTCCCTTGATATCGCGATTTATAATATATCACGACATGGATTGATTCGTAACTCTGCTAGCGGTTGATAACTCCTCTTTCTATATTATCGCTTTCGCTGGTACTTTTGTGTCCACAGTTGCAGTACGCTTTTCTTTGAGCACATTATACTCCCACGTTGCACTCGCCCCCACCCAGCCACACTGACCCTGTCGACGAATGTCGACAAGACAAAATGTAATATTTAAACTTATATTTTTGGTTAATGTCAAAGAACATTGTGGAAAAGGTTACACAAAACTTCTATTGCAGATTAGCATCGTGGTGGCACGAGGTCGGTGTGACCTACCGGTTCGACCCACCAATCGAATTCGATTGGACCCGACGCGCACTATATAAGGGGGGCCGCCAACACACCACCGCATTTCTAACATCGAGTTTTGGTTTCTACTAATCCTCTACTGTTTCTTTTCCCTAATCTCTGTTACTCCTCTCTCCTATAATCTCTGTTACTAACCCGGTTTCCCTTTTGACATTCGTTTAATTACCCAAGTTTGAGGTCCTTTGTGTTCGAGTAACTACATAAACGTTATTGTTATTCGTGGCGAGTATCTATCATTGAACTACACGTCAGACCCGACCAATTCCCTATCCTGCTCCACTGCAGGTGCATATAGCAGCTAGCTGCTAGTCCAGCAGCGTGCATTGGCTAAATGCATCCGGTGGTTGTCTCACATTTTGGAGGATGTTATCACATTCAAAACATCACTTTAAACTGATAAAACGATGTATAGTGATTCTCTGCTAGCGGTTGATTCCTACCCTCTTCTCCTCTTCTTCTTATTTCCACCATTGCGGTGTGCTCCTTCTGAAGCACCCTTTACGCTATATCCATCGTGCCTCTACTAAAGCCACTCTCCTCTCCTTGAGCCACACCCTTTTGCAACCCCACCCCTGTCCCATCCTGCTATCAACTATTAATTAACAATTGCACAGCGAACAACTGAGATCCTAAAGCAGCCGGTAGCAGCCGGTAGGAGGAAGACCGAAGATGCGTGACGACGACGCAGATCCGGTGATGGCGTGTACAATGGAGGACGGAGCGCCAGTTGAGACCGAAGGAATCGTAGAAAGCTGTTTCAGTCTTACAGCCAGTCCTTATATACCAGGAGGCTCTTCCCTATTTTGTCTAAGTGGGCTCGCAGAAAACCACCTCGCCTGAGCGGCGCGCCAACCACAGATCTCGACGGAGAAGCGCGATCCACCTGTGAGATGCGACCACCCTATGCGTCTCCCTATAGCCTTCTACTCAACACATGTCATACATACGTACAAACATACATGGATACGACAAATCAACACACCAGGATGGTTGTTTCTAGAATAGAGTGATATCATCTTGGTACAGCGATGTCCATGAACCGCTGCTAATCCTTAATAAACTGGTCTCCTTGTTTCCTCAATCAGTCGCTTCAAGCTGTTCAATCCGTCTGTTGCTGTCCTATTGTCTCTATCAACGTTCACCACTGAAATGGCGCCATAGAAAACCTTGTCGTCTCTGTCAAGACCCTCTGCACCATCAGTTCATACTCAGAGTACACGTGTCATCAAGGACCTAGCCATTGATCACAAGCCGTTCTCCTATGTCCACGTACCAGTCCTATATGTTCATTATGCTCTGTCAGTGTTTGCTTACATGTTCTACTCCTTGGTGCTCAAGGTCAGGATTGTCAGTTCGAGTATAATACAGTAGCGCTGAGAGATCGCTACATTCACTGTGACTCACTCACTCGTATATTTCAGAAGCACCATTGTGAGCAGAAAGTTATTGACAGCTTCCCTCAATCTCGGTGAGGCAATACAGGACGTTAATTGCTGATTGGGAGGAAGAATAGTGTCGAAGACGACGCAATGAATCCCTTTGGACGTGTGACGATGACGTGATTGAACTTCGCACCCGTATGCATTCCTTCCAAACTCGATAGGTAGTTGTTGTGACGATGTATTCTATGATGAACATGCATCAATGATTCAAACCCGAATTAACGAGACCTGTGACGTAACCTTAAAGTCATGGTACGCTGATAGTTTTTGCTATACGCCGAACTGAATGAGTCTGCTCCTAAAAGGGCCCCGTAACCTCGCTTATGCAGTTATGCACATCTAAGATGGTTTTGTAATCCATGCTCTAAGGCTTCTGTTTATATCAATGCAATTGTCGGGTTGCAGTCACCGGTTCCACTTGCGGCGTTCCCACCAGTGGTTGATTTCTTCCCGAATTGATCTCTAGCCGATCGCCATTGGTAGAGCAGGCATCCGGACGGCTCGAGTCGGCCGCTCACGCCGGGCCGTGACAGTTCGTAATGATGAGCAGTGTACAGCTCATTTCGAATGGCCAGGTGGACCTACCATCCTTTCCCTCGTGAGGCGGGCCCTAATGAAGCTGTTTTCACATTTGGCAGGAACGACTGGTGAAGCGGTCGGACCCTGCTGCACCTGTGCGACGAGTCTGAAGTATCATTTCCCGTAAACATCCGAGTTTTTTATTCTTTATGAGGAAATTAACCGGAAAAATCACGCGGCATTGTAATCGGAGGCTATTGCACAGCCTAAAAATAGACTATACCATGGTTATCGAGTAGTAGAGTAGTAGAGAGCCTGCTGAGACGCACCAATGATTGACGAGGGCATAGACTTTCCCTGGCGTAAAAGGCGTCGTTGCAAGCAGTTTACGTGCGCAATATTCGCGCTGGCGTCCATCCGCTCAACGTAATGTGTCGTCTCACACCGCATCTGCGTTTCTTGAGTCAATAGTGCCTGTGGCTGTTCAGTCATCCCGCTAGGGGATATTCTGCTAGTACGCGCCCATGATGTGACTCGGAAGTAATGACCCACACCTCAGACGATGACCCTTTCTCACCTAGAAATGCCGTCATGTTCCGCTACATATAAGTCGATGCACGAGAGCGATGTGAACGACACCGTAGCCACAACAACAGTAATGACCTTTCAAGGCAACTAAAGAGGCGAAGAACAACAAGTCGTAGATGGGAGAAGTCGTAGTGAATCCCCCAAAGGAGTGGGGGAATGTACATGGCCGGAGGTAGGGAAGGGGGATGGGACGCATGTTCGGTGAGCACCAAATGTATTATAGCTGCTTTTGTGGAGCGGAAGCAGTGCTATAGAAGATACCAACCTGTGGACAAAATGCTCAAGTAATCAACTTAAAATATTAATAGTTGAAATGGTAAGAACGCAGTTGACTAAGTTGTACATCCTAAACAGGTTGATGCGCATCGACCTTTCAAACCCTAAGCAGCACATTATATTTCACGGCAGCTTGGCTATTTATTTCAGTCACATATTTCTTTACTGCGCTGCTTTTTGTTTTTTATCTGGACGTATAAAGTCTTTCACACTTGACAAGCGTTTCGTGTTAATTACTTTTCAACTGTAGTTCACTGTTGAGTAATCACTGTCGAGTAAGTAATTCATTACTCAACAGTGAGTGTACCAGCATTTTTTCGTTGGCTCTCCAGGAGATCTCCCTCAATTATGGTAAACCAGTCGGATCGCTCGGCTGACGCCGAGCTCTCCTCCTTCTCTTTAGCTTATAGTGAGCAATATGAATCCCCCCTCCCCGCTCGTCGACATCGACATTATATAGTGCTAGTTAGTGCTATCAGAGAAGTGATGGCTTAAGGAGAAGTTTGCACACTGATCCTTCAATACTTGGCAGTATAGTGTAGGAGATGTAATGATAATGGCCCTTATCCTTTCTTATCAATTGATAAGATTGTCTGTCACCCGTCATTAGTTTCCTATCACTAAAGCTCTATAATTTGGTAGTGTAAAGGCCCCAACACTTTGACTGAACAACAACGGCAACGCTCCTTATCAGCCCATATCAGCTGTTATCACCTCCTGTCACCTGTCGTCGATGTTCTCATTCCCACTCTATATCATTTTCTGAAATCAACGCCTAGCTGATGCTGTGTCCCGCGTTATGAGTATGGTGACCTTCCCATTCTAACTAATCTTATCAGCTGCTAGCACTTTTTGTCACCCACCAATAATAATCGTATGCCATAGCCTACACCATACCTTGGAACTAACGTCCTACTCATGCTGTGACCCGCGCTATGGACTCGGTGCCCCTCCCCTTCTGACGCCTCTTATCAGATCTTATCAACTGATATCACTCCCTGCCACCGACCAATCACGTCTGTCCCATACCCTATATCGTACCTCGGAACTAACGTCCTGCTATTGCTGTCACCCGCGTTATGAATATGGTGACCTCCCCCTTCTAACGCCTCTTATCGGATCTTATCAACTGATATCACTTCCTGTCACCCACCAATAGTGTTCCCGTCACACCGCCTACATCACTTCTTGAAATCAATGTCTCACTGCTACTGGGACCGGCGCTATGAATTTCGTGACACACAGACAGACGCACACAAACATACACACACACAGACAGACATACTTAGTGAATTATTATATACCAGTGGGAGCGCCCGGCTGACACCGAGCTCTCCTCCTTATCTTTGGCTGACTTAGCTTTTAATGGGAACGGAGTTGGTTCATTCACCTAGCTACTCATAATCCGCTCTTTTTATCGAATCGTAATAGATGGAGCAACCCACGAGCGAGCTCACGTCCGGCTGCCACGCGAGCAGCTTGAGCAATGGCTTGGGGTGTACTAAATGGTTGTCTTGTATAGGGTGAGGGTATTATCACAATCAGAACATCTTAATTTACTCGATTATGGATTACCTTGCAGTTTTGCTAGCGGTTGTATCCTCCACTCCTACTATTATCCTACTCAAGCGTGCGCCACACCCCCCCCCCTCACCGTACCCCCTTCCCTCTGCTTCCTTCACCTGCACATGCTCATGCTCGGCTGAGCACGTGCAGGGGAAGGAAGCAGAGGGGAGGGTCCCCTCGGTGCCCCCCCCCCCCTCGGTTCCATCCCACCATGCCCCCGCACGAGCACACATCCAGCTGCCTTGCCAGCAGCTCATGAAATGGCTCGGAGTGTACCGAATGGTTGCCTTATATATGCTGTTATCATAATCAAAACACTGGATCCATCTGCACCGGTTACCGTTTCCGTTTCCGTTTCCTCGTCCACCTAACTCGAGTTCGTGAAGCATTTTGCGGACGGACAAACATACATACATACATACCTACAGACCGACAAACCGACACACAAAACTTCTGCTTTATAGAATGAAAGATAGAGTAGGATGCTAAAGAGGAGCTTTAACGGAATGTTGGCAACAAGGTACAGCATCGTGATGTGTGAGGTGGAGGTGTAGGTACGACCCTCCCCACATTTTCTAGTCCAGTTTTTCATCCGAAAATTCTACTGTCGGGCGAGGGGGGGAAGGGGGAGTATTAGAGGGCACATGTAAGGGGAAAAATCACGAAGTCAACAACCGGAGAACCAAAGCAACAATTTTCTCCCAAGGCACATGCGACCTTCTCCTCTCTCTCTCTCTCTCTCTCTCTCTCGTCTCTCTCTCTCTCTCTCTCTCTCTCTCTCTCTCTCTCTCTCTCTCTCTCTCTCTCTCCTCCCAACGACCAGATACTACTCCCCAGAGAAAAAGTACGCCCCCTATGTGTTTCACACAACGATGCTGTACCCTGGGAGCGGTAAAGTATTGCTGGTGGTCTGGATCACTCCAACTCCCAGCTCACATGACAACTCACATGAATCAGAAACAAGCGAAAACGCCACGACTGGAGTTGTCGAATTTTTCCGCTATTATCAGTGCATATTATCGGCAATAGCGCACATTATCGTGCCTGGGACCCCATTCGAAGGGGGGGGGGTCGTACTCACACCGACATTTCGCACATCCCCATGCTGTACCCTGATCGCGTCGCCTCGCACGCCGTCCAGCCGTACTTCAGTCCTCCTCGTTGCTTCTACCCGTCGTCATCCGGCTCGCCTCAAACTCGCTGAAACGAAAACATCACTCGCGGTCCACGAACGATAAGGCTACAGAAGAGTGTTCTTAAATTCCGCTCCAGTCCCGTGGTCTTACAGTTGTGAGGAAGAAGGAGTGCTTCGGACAGGACCCAAGCCCGCACGAGTGTCCTCTGGGCAATACACTCGTGACAGCAGTATTGTCGTGGGCTATCCTACTATATACAAGTCGCTAAGTATGTCTGTCTGTCTGTCTGTGTGTCCGTCACGAAATTCATAGCGACCGTCCCAGTGCTGTAGGAAGTTGATTCCAAGCAGTGATATAGAGGCTGTGACGGGAACATTATTGTGGGTGACAGGGAGTGATATCAGCTGATAAGATCTGATAAGAGGCGTCAGAAGGGAGGGGCACCGAGTCCATAGCGCGGGTCACAGCAACACTGGGACGTTTGTTCCAAGGTATGATATAGGCTATGGCACAGGAATATTATTGGTGGGTGACAAGAACTGCCAGTAGCTGATAAGATTTGATAAGGGGAGTTTGAATGGGAAGGTAAGCATGTGCAAAGTAGTGCAGGGTTGCTCTATCTGTTACGATTCGATAACTACAGCGCAGCATGACCAGCTCAGTGATTGAAAAAGTTCGGTTCCCATTATGGAGCGGCCAGCCCGGCGAAGCTGCGCTAAAGAGAAAGAAGAGAGCTCGGCGTCAGCCGGGCGATCCGACTAGTGGTGAATAACAGAAATTAGCATGTATGACAAGTGGGAACCTGTGGAAAGGAACTCGTATCAGCACTGGCTGATAACAACCTCGATACTGCGGATGCTGACGTTGAGGGTGTTTCATTCTGAGCTTCGCAGCTGTAAGCATCGCGCAGTTGTTGTGAGTTTTCGCACGTTTACTTCGAATGGGGACATGGGATACAGGGTGACAGGGCTTCTGTCAACCGGGACAAGAGGTATTCTCTCATCGCGTTTACGGCCCAAGAGTTGAGAGGAGAAGGAAAAGGAAGAGGGAACAGAGAAAGGAGGAAGGAAAAGAAGAAAGGAGGAGGAAGGATAGAGGCTCCGCGGTTGACAGGTATCCGAAAGACGAGTACATGGTTCCCACAGGAAACTGGACAAAACAATCGTGATTGGTCGTGTCATCGCGTGCGTCGTATCGTGCTGCGATCTGCAGCAACTTCTTAATCCAACTACTTACCCGATTGGAGCGAATCAATGTGAACTCAAGCGCAGACAAGACTCCATGACGGGCGTAGAGCTTTTTCCTGTCCCTTTAGCGCTCGAGTTCCACGTCATGATAACTAGTCCGTAGGAGGCGAGGTCGCTCACCACGCCCAACCCCATATATATAATTCGCTTCGTCTGTTTGTTTGTTTGTTGTTTGTTTGTTTGTAAGTTTGTAAGTTTGTTTGTCTGTCGGGAAATAGGGCATGGGACAAGAAATAAAAAGCACACTTGACCTATGGGAAGCCCCGCCCACAGTGGGCGGGGCACTCGCCGAAAGTTTGGGGTTCCGCAGAAAAATGTTCATAATTCGCTTCCGGAGCAGCTTAAAGATGGGGAAAAAGGGAATAAGGTTAGTAAGGAGTCGCCAGACTAACTGTGGCAGACACATCCAAAAGGCGGGGCGTACTCAAGGTGGGCGGTGCTTCTCGCAAAATTCAGTAACCCGGTTCGCGAGAGTGTTTGGAAGTCGCAAACTCAGTGTAGAATGTAAATATCTGGCGAATATAGGGCACGCTCAAAGTGTGTTGAGACCCGCCCACAGTGGGCGGAGCTTGCCCTAAATCGCAGGGTATTCATTTTAAAAGTTTGTAGCTCGGTTCCAGAACACTCCAGACACCGGAAAAAAGTGGACTAAGGTCAGCAGAGGGTCGCCGGTGAGGATTGTGGGGCAAAAACATTGTGGGCGGAGCCTGCTCCGAGGTGGGCGGAGCCAGACAAAAAGGTCTGTAAAACGGTTCCAGAGCACTCCGAAGACCGGAATAAAGTGAATTCAGGTCAGCAAGGGGTCGCCGATTGAGAAATGTGGGGTATACATATTGTGGGCGGGGCCAGCCCGAGGTGGGCGGAGCCAGACGAATTCTCTGAAACTGTCCCAGACACTCGACACTCGAAAAGCACTACGTGATTTTGTCTAAGAACAGGACAAGATTATGTATCGCTAGAGAGTGGCTCTTCCCGATACAGCGCTTGTTGAAGTATCCTATCTTCTGAGGCTACGTCATGGTTCGCGACTCGAGCCATTCAGTCGCGCGATTTGGGAGGTGAGCGGCTGCGAATAACCACGCACATCATTAGGCCTCTGCACTGCTTAGTTAATCACCGGCCAGCATTAAGCTTACCCGAAATTTTGCAGCAGTTCAACAATTGACGGTTCGAGTCGTCGTTGTCGCGCGACCGAATCGTTCGAAACACGAACTACGAATGCGAGAGAGTGCGTTCGTACTTTGCGGCAGCGTCCACCATCGTCTAACAGCGTCCAGCGGTCCGGGAGTGGAGTGTATGATGCGATATGAGGGTAGCAGACAGCTAGTAGAGTATGGGAGATAGGAGGGTAGCTGACTGCTAGTAGGGAGCATGGCGCGATGGGATGGTAGCAGCCGCTAGTAAGAAGGTAGCAGACGGCACCTCCTATCGCGCAATAATCTACACTCTCTGACGCTAGTGAACGCTGGTGGACTCTGGCAGACGCTAGAAGCGTTTGGTGGACGCTGCTGCAAAGTATGAACGCAGCCTGAGAAAAAAAGCGCTCATTTCGCATTTTTCATTTCGATCTGGTTTTCAGGGTCTAAAATGTCCAAAAAGGTGTTCATTCTTTTGGTGAGTACATTTTGAAAATGGCATGCACTTGTTACAGATAAAATCAATAATGTAGTTCATTAGCAAAACCTTTTCAGCTGATTGCTGCGATTGTTCATGACGCCGCTTCTAATGCCGTGGATAGGTTCAAAAGGTCTGGTAGGTAACAGTTTCTTAATAGAATTGGGCGATCTCAGTTTGAAAGAGAGTTAGGCCGGAAGGGTCAGTGTAACTTTCAGGGCCGATGTGGGGAACTAGTTCATGTTCTGGAGCCATACATTATGCTTCCTGCTCAGGAAAGCGATCCGCTTGCATCCCCCTTCTGTGCTCGCCCCATGCTACATTCCGCGAAGGTCTGCGTCGCGCCAGTCACTAGCATGAGAGACTCCCCTTCAGGGATGAATGTGGTACCCTGATGTCACTCTAATCCTCTTTTTGATCGTGAATCCAGGCGTTCTGCAGTATCGAGAAGGAAACGGGATTTTTTGGGAAGCATAAATGAAGCTGTTCCA
>MU916845.1:0-13046 GCA_036418165.1 Cooperia oncophora | reverse complement strand
CCCACAAATGATTGATCTAGCGGCTAAAAACCTCCCCTGTACAACCTCATAAAGCCGCTCTTAGGCGTTTATTATCTATCCCTAATTCACCTGCTAACTGTTGTATAAAGTCATCGTAGGACGCTCTGAGGCGTTCCAAAGTGGCAAGCTGATCAACAATCTTAGATAGCTCTTCTTTGAGTTTCTCACACTGTTCTGTGGTTAGTCCCTGTACTTTCATTTTCACACCCGCCAATAGAGGATGTATGAACATAGCAAAGTACATAACTCATTGAAATATAGCAACGTCCCCATATACCCGATTGATCAAAATTAAGCGTTTGGTTTTCAAGTGAATTTACTTCTGCTTTTTTGACCTACCACCCATTGGGTGTACTATCGGGTTAACTATCAACTTCATATGTGAACATGAAATGACCTTTAAAGTTATTGCCCTTGATCTCGATGGTACGCTACTTACACCACAAAAAACGATCCTCCCTGAATCAGTACTAGCCCTTCAGAATGCCCGTAAATCTGGTGCGAAGGTAGTGATCGTAACCGGGCGGCATCATGTAGCAATCCATCCTTTCTATCAGGCATTAGAGTTAGATACTCCCGCTATATGCTGTAACGGGGCATTGCTTTACGATTACTTAGGTAAAAGAGTTCTTGCTTCTGATCCCCTACTTCCAGATCAGGCTAGGCAATTAGTAGCACTGCTGGATGCTCACAATGTTCATGGATTGATGTATGCAGACGATGCGATGTTTTACAGTGAATCAACTGGACACATTACCCGTACTGAAACGTGGGCTAGATCTTTACCTGAAAATCAACGCCCGGTCTTCAAACACGTTGATTCTTTAGGGGCTGCTACCCATAACGTAGATAAGATCTGGAAGTTTGCCCTAACTGATAGTGATATTGATAAATTGAAAAATTTCACTCAAGTAGTTGAGAGGAAGATCGGCCTTACCTGTGAATGGTCATGGCATGATCAAGTAGATATCGCCCAGACAGACAATAGTAAAGGTAAACGTCTTTCACAATGGGTTGAATCACAGAGTTTATCAATGAAGGATGTTATCGCTTTTGGCGATAACTTTAATGATGTGAGTATGTTACAAAGTGCGGGATTAGGTGTAGCTATGGGTAATGCCTCGGATGAGGTTAAAGCTAGTGCTAATGTGGTGATTGGTACTAATACTGAATCTAGCATTGCTAAGATTCTTAACCAGTACTTTGAGCGTGTACCAGCATAAGAAAAAGACCTGTACTCGTTACAGGCTATCAGAAGTTGTTTAAAACAGTTGTTATGTAACTACATTACTTTGGAGTTTTATATGCGGCTTACTGTACCCGAAATCGATTGTAGTGAAGGATTTACCACCGAGAATGATATTTTCAATAGAAAAAGATTCAGCGTTCAGCTAGAGAATATCATTGCACATAGTGATGATGAAAATCTTGTTATAGCTTTAAATGAAAAATGGGGGAATGGAAAAACTACATTTTTGAAAATGTGGGAAGCAGAAATCATCAAAAATGGAAATTTCAATGTTGTTTACTTTGACGCTTTCCAAAATGATTTCCAATCAGATCCATTCATAGCTATCGCATCGCATATATATAGTAAAATCGACGACAATGAATTAAAGGACAAATATCTATCAGCCACTAAAAAAGTGGCATCTGTATTATTAAAAACATCGCTTAAAATAGGTATCAGCACGCTAACACTAGGAGCAGTGAAAGGTTCCGAATTAGAAAGTTTCGGTGATGATATTAGTTCTGCAATCAATGATCCTTTAGAAAAATACATCGAAGAAAAAATAACTCAACTTGACAAAGAGAACAACACACTTGAGCACTTCCGCAGCACACTTTCAGATATAGCTACTGAAAAGAAACTAATATTTATTATAGATGAACTTGACCGTGCAAGGCCTAATTACTCCCTTGAATTACTTGAAAGGGTAAAACATGTGTTTAATACAAAAAACATTTATTTCATTCTCTCTACGGACAAAGATCAGTTTATCAAAATAATACAAAAAACATATGGTCCGATAGATGCAAGCATGTATTTAAATAAATTTATTCATTTGTGGGTTTCACTACCAAAGAATGATAATGCCGCAATGAAATCATATACACTTTTAAAATACCTTAATTATATTAACAAAAAAATATTAAGCAGAGATATTGAACTTAAACCTTCATTAGATGCATTATCATATCTGCTAAGAATCAATAATTTTAGTTTGCGAGATGCCGAGAGATGCTATAGCCTTTTACTTCTTTGCAATACAAACTTTGATAATGGATTAAGATGGGAATATCAAATTGGAGTAGCTATTGCTGTATTCCTAAAACTTAAAGATGAAAGCCTGCTTATAAAAATCAAAGAGAGAACAATCACAAAGAATCACGTCATGGAGGAACTGGGAGTTTCTGCTTTACCGGAAGATGACAACTATCATATATTGTTGGCACTTAACACTGAGTATCTGACACATGAAGGCTACGCAAAAGCGATAAGTGAAAATGATCAAATGGTATTTCGTGACAGTTTTGGGCGACAGCCATTAACTATATCACATGCAATAGATCTCATTTATAACATTAAATAATAGAAACTACTAAGTATCCCAATTAATATTACCAGTACTTTCCATACTTCATCTAAAGGAACTATGGAAAGTACAGCACCACCTTAAACTAATACTTGCACAAATGGTAACCCTGAATACTCAGCCTAAACTTTTTTAAAATGTGAAACAATTTCTAATTTTTCCTAGTATGATCTGGTTTTACTCATTCTTCTGATAGATATCTAAAGGATTCTGTCAGCACTAAAGTATCAAGTTCCTTTCCCTACCCTCTTCCGCTATATCAGTTCTCAATATTATCAGTACTGGCAATCATTTCTTTCTTCACGCGAAACACTGTAGCCCTGCCGCAATCACATAACTTTGCGATCTCGTCTGGTGTATTCTTTCCGGCTTGTAACATATCGATAATCTTGTTATGTAGTTCTTGGTTCTTTTGCTTGCCTTTGTACTTCCCTGCTTCTTTGGCAAGAGTAATCCCCTCATTGCGGCGTGATGCGATCATTCCTCGTTCAAATTCCGCAACGGCTCCCATCATGGTTAGGATCAGGCGTGATTGTGGGGAGTTATCAAAGCTCATTGAGTTAGCAAGGAACTGAACAGTGATCCCACGAGCAACCAGGTTATCAATCATTTCCAGCAAATCGCGAGTATTGCGTGCCAGGCGGTCGATGCTGTGGGCGACGAGAGTATCACCTTCGCGGAGGTGTGAAAGCAGATTTAACAATTCAGGTCTTTCGCTGGTGGACTTGCCTGATTCTTTCTCTGTCACTATTTTATCGCAAACAGGTTCCAGTACTGCCAATTGGCGATCAAGATTCTGGCTCCGGTCGGAAACACGAGCATAACCAAAAATCATTTCCTTGCCCTCACTCTCTGTAAGTATCATTTGAATTAACTGAATGATACAGTATCATTTAAATCCAATCAACATCTAAATGATACTTAGCGAGACAGGAAAACTGAGTATCGTAGGGGAGTACCCAAAAGAGATCTGTCACGAATGACACAAAATTAAAAAAATTACACTGAATTTACTTAATCCAATAAATCGTCAAATACTTTCAAACCAATCCCTTTGTTGATGGAAAACCCGCCAAGAAGTCCGATCTCTTCGTGAGAAAAACCGAGAAATGGAAAGTAACCTTCTTCTGATAAAACTGAGGTGTACATAGTTAAAGATTTCAAACGCGATGCGATACATATTTGTAAGTGCCCCCCAATTGTTGTTGACAGTTCATTTTTGATTATTTGCTGGAGTGCGATTATCGGACCTCTTCCTGTCTGGTATCGAGTTGATAGACACAATTCATTTTTTGTTTTTATCATACCTAAAACCTCATTCTTTTTATCCCCTAAAATAACATAAGGAGACTCCTCTAAGTTTTTCTCATCAACTATAATATTATCTGGGTGATCAGGATTATTTCTAATGACGAATATTTTGTATGCTTTGTTTTTTTTACAATAACCAAAAATTACAATTTCACACTTTGCATTTTTGGGATGATAATAACCCATACTCATTATATATTTTTTAGCAATTCTTCCAGTAAGGAATGCTATATCTTCAATACTGGGCATTCGTTTATCTATTGATAGTTCTACTTCTTCGCCATTGCGAATATGTGATATTTCTGAAAGATTATCTAAGCACATTGTTAAAATATCTTTTACGGCTGTCCCAATTAAAGTACTTCCAGCAAAGCCGTATCCGATATTCAACAAATTATTGGGGTTTTGCTTGAGGATACTGTCGCTAATATCGTACAAGTTGACAGGTAAAGGAAATAATTTAGGTAATGCGTCAGTAAGTGGTTCTGCACCACTACACACAAGTGAATCTGAAACAGCCCAAAGCCCAGGAAAAAACTCATTTTCATCAGTATTCAACCAACATATAATCGATGTCATTAAAATCCACCTCAAGCATATTAATAAAGTTATTATACATCATCAGTATCAAATCACCCAGTGCTACATTTCTAATTTATTCTGATATATCCATGAACAAAAATTTTTACTATGCCGCACCCATACTGAAACAATATATTTATATTCAATAGATTCGATGTAAGTAATATTACATAACCTACAATACTTAGCGGTTCATATTCATAAAACTGAATGCGAGGCATAGCATTATTCACGAAAGTGAGTACAAATGCATCTGTATCCAAAGTGATTTTTGATCATTCGTTTTTTAGTTAATCTAGGGTTCGTGAAAATTGCGGTACTGAGATCTGAGTATATGGCATTTAGTCGGCGAGGTTGAAACTGATCAGGTGAACGAGATTTTAAATCGTGCAGAAAAATACCGACCGTACTTTTTCCTGAGAAAAAGATTACTTAATGTTTTTTGTCAAAAATCGTGAGGGCTGGGATTTGATTATTTTGTGAACTAAAGGCCAGTACCTTAGCCGCATTCTTAAACGCGAAGATTGTAAAGGAGATTAAAATAGAAATGCATAGATTATCCATTTGCGATAAAATCTGTTAAGATTGCTATTCCGAGGTTTCTTATGGGTAAAATTTCCGAACGTTTGAGACATGCAAGAATTAGTGAGGGGCATTGCGTCATTTGCGGTTCATATGGCTTATTGAGTAAGGATCATGTGCCACCTCGTTGTGCAACGAATATTCAACCAATGTTTCAAAAAACAGTGTCTGAATATTATTCCTCTGATGAAATAAAACCAATAAATGCCCACGCCGGAGCGACATTTAAAACCATATGCAAGAATTGTAATGGCAACATACTTGGGAGTTTGGATCATGAGATCAAGGCTCCTATCGAGACCTTTATAAATCTAATTAAGCAATATTTATCTGGTGTTCATTTTTACGGTAACATTATTTCAACGCCTTTCAATGCAATACCTTTTTTGCGTGCAATGGTGGGTCATCTGCTCGCAGCGGCATCCGTAGAAATATGCAAAAATGGCCTCATTGATAATGAATATTACACACCACTAAGAAATTTTGTTTTAGGAGAAAATATGAAGATAGAAGATACTCATGATTTCTATTATTGGTTTTATCCTAACAGAACACAGATAACGGCTCAGCAAACTTCGTTTTTTAACAATGGTCATCTTTGTCATTGTAGCTGTATGCACTTCTTTCCTATAGCTTTTTTAATAACATTTAAAAATGAAGGAACATATCCTGCACATGCATCAAGATTAACAGTTGATGATAAAAAATTATATTTTAATATGACTCAAGGAAACTTGGACTATGTAGCATTTCCCTTCACACCACTGAAAGGGAATCAAATGATGCTGATGACAGATACGTTTACTTCAGCAAGTTACCCTCAGAAATAAGCACCTTCTATAGAAAAACCAGTACTAATCATATTCAATCGAAAAAATCATAAAGCAGCAAGGGAAAAGCTTGTGCTCTATATAAAAATTGAAGCATTAAATATCAGGAAGAACTTTTTTTATTTCTGCCTCCGCAGAATAGGGCATTCCACCGCTTTCATACGCCTTAACTGCGATTACTGTATTTTTTAATTTAGTTATAGCATTTTGTTTCCACTGAGGAGACCAGTAAGAACAATTAAGTTGTCCAACTGCATGATAAAAATAATCTTTGATATTATAACAAAAAAGAAAATTCATACTCACAATATTTTGTTCAAGTTCATATGATTCAAAAACATAACCAGCATTTGCATTCCAATACTTTAGTATCCGTATCAATGGTTTTATCAAAGAGTAATTACTTCTGTTTTTATCAGTTAGTTTACTATTAAAATCATTGGGGTTAGTACTAATCCATGTTTCGAAATTATTTGCTGGTGCAGGGATTTGATATCCATACATTGTATTATAAACAGCAGGAACCAACTCAAACGTAATATGATGGAGGTTAAGTTTAATTGTTGGGTGACTTTGCTTTCTTTCAGAAGAAGAATAATAGCATTCAACAAAATTCTTGAGGCGATTTAAATACGTCTGCGGTTGATGCCCCGTATTACTGAATACAACCATATAATCCACATCAGATTGAGGATCATATTTTCTCGGCAACATTGTATAACGGGTATTAGAACCAAACGCAAAATGGCGTATAACAACACTATTATCAAAATAGTATCCAAGTCTTCTTTGCAATGTGCTAATCGAAGTTGTTATAGTGCTATCCTTCAAGATAGCATTTCTGGATATAGTATCCAAATAGGTTTGAACGCTCATTTCTTTTCCTTGTCGATAGCGTATTGAGAAAAACCATTATTGACATCTGATTGCGTTTTTTCGTATGCCCATCGTGGGATCGTAGGAGAGCTAATGTTTAGTTGATTCCTTCGATCAGAAAAAACCTTTATTTTTTCCTTTAAATCATTTTCAGACAAAGTTACTTCAATTAGCTCAATCTCACGAAAAAGACGAACATCATTTTTAAGGTTATTATATTCTCCAGCCGCTGATTTATGATGACCAGCACGCTTACTTGGATTCAAAGCAGTATTAATTGCTGTTAAGCATGTAAGTACAAAGGATATTAATATAGTAATATTAGTCATGTCCTTCAAAGCACTAAGACCAGCTATAGCAGATAATATTGCTATAGGTACCCCTATTAATAAATTACATCTTTCCCAAGGGGAAGATGCATTATAATGAGATTTGGAAGAATAAAGAGCATCCTCTTCGATACGCAAACATTCATCTTTGATTTTTTCAATAAGTTGGCTGCTCATTTTCATTCTCAATGATAAATTTTATGTAGCCTACAACATTCCTTAAAAAAATGTAAGGTTTAGGGTGAGAACATCGAGAAGAAAAAGCCCATAATAGATTGATTTAACTTGTTTTTTAAGAAAGTAACATCATCGTAAAAAAAGGCCACTTTCGCGACCTTCTTAAACACAGTTCATTGAGAACGATCAAGTATCATATACGCTGGCTGGCACATACTACCCCGCTCCTGTAGCCAGTAGTAATCAAGATCGGCTACATGCACATCCAACCCCGAATCCACACGGTTGATCTGTAACCGTAGCCCTACAGTGCCCTTGTACGATAAACCAGATTTAACAACGTATTTGTACTTAACCCCACCTTCTTCTTCAAATGACTTGAGATAAGGCGTCATTTGTTCCTGAATTTCCTTTAAGCAAACAACTTCATTATTAAAAGTAAATGGTTTTTCTATTTTCCCAGCTGGTACAGCCGCAACTGACACACCAGAGCAACAAAATAACAGTACTGCGATAGAAGCCTTTTTCATATTAATATTCCTTATTGAAGGTTAGTACTTAATACTTCACCAGTATCAGCATTGAACGTACAGGAGTACTCTATATTTTTAAACGCACCAAACCCGTTTTGAGCCTGTGCTCTATGCCCGTAAAGAGTGACTAATTTCCTGCTTTTGTCGTACCAGCTATACGAAGAGAATTTTGGTTCGGTAATTCCATCAGTCCATTTAAATTGGTACTGAGCAGAATTTTCTACAGCTACCTTACAAATATAATCGCCAGATTTATGTTTCGAAGCGTAGCAATGAGCATCATCGAGACATTTAGCTTCTTCCTCTTTTGCCTGTCTTTCTTTTTCTGCGGCAAGTACAGCATCCTGAGCCGCCTTTTCTGCTGCTTTGACGCGTTGTTCTTCGGCAAATTTGGCGTAATCAGTAACATTCGAAATATTATTTTCACGGGCAACAGAAAACTCTTTACCGTCTTTAAATCCAAGTTTTTGTGCTCTGGCTTCATCGCTTGAAGATCGGGCAGCACTTGCCACAATAGCAAGCACAATGATCAGTACAGGAACCGTATAATTATTAATGAGTTTATAGGGTAAGTACTTAGCCCGGAGAGTACCGAAGCCCAAAACAGCCCAGCTGATCGCGGCAGCACTTGCCAGTAGCTGGCACAATCCAGCGACGGAAAGCATAACGACCGACCAGAGGCCAGTACCAGCGGAGAAGAAGTCACCAAATTTTTCAATCCCAGCCAGACAAAGAAAAACGCCCCAAAATCCATAGATTACCAGCTGTACCAGTCTCACGATGTTGAAACTCCTGCTCGCTTTTTAAGGTTAAAAGTACGGACTAAAACCATCCGTTTTCACGCCCTCAAGAGTAACACGCACATACAACAACGATCGATATTAACGATCAATAATCGATAAATTGATCGACATAATCTATCAATAACTATTAATTTGATACAAATCAATAGGTAAAATCGATCAAGGGGATTCACTGGATATGAAACTGGCTATGTATCTGATTTCAATACGGGAAGTACTGTCTATTCCACCTCACAGACGCTCTTAAAGAGTCGTTACGCCGTTTTATGAGGTTTTGTGCGTTCAGGTACATCAGTAATGAATATCGCGTTCAGGGGCTTCCTGTGCGTTTTGTCGGAAACACCATCATGAAGGGGAATTGAGCGGATCGGGTTCGCTTCGCTCTGGACAGTACTGATAGTGCTTTTTCAGTAAGTGAAACAGCAGATACCCCACTAAGTACACAAAGGAGTCATCAGTCTAATAAGTAATGAAATGACAATCAGTTACGTAATTACTGACAGAACAAAAAAACGCGATTGGTTCGCTCTGCAAGTGACTGGAAGGAACGAAGCAGTAGAACCGAATCCAGCGAACAGTACTCGCTTGCGGGTACTGTTTAATCATTTATATAATTATAACAAAGAGATAGCTATCAAGTACTCACTGCGTGAGCACTCTCACTAACTACCCGAAACAGTTCGCTTGCTTCGCCGCTCCTGCTTTCAGGCAGTTAATTCGCTTTCGCTCTTTTATTGATGTCCGTTTTTCTCTAAGTATATATTATAAGGGGTTATTTTTGGACATGCTGCTGCTTTTCATGTCGGTGTTTCGGACTGAATTTGCATCTCTTTTTTGTACTGCTTTCTGGTATCTGCCCCACATAGCCGTAGTATCGTCAGTACTGAGATCCGCGTTGACAGTACTTGCAAGAAACGCTTTGAATGCCTCTAACTCAAGCCCCGGATTGTCCTTTTTCCAGCGACTGAAACGTTTCGATTTTGTATCACTCAATGCAGGCAGTCTGTTAGCGTTTGTGGCTCCTTTTGGCCTTCCTGGTACACCTGGTGCTACGTTTTCCAGCACTCCGGGAATATGTTCAATATTTGTACTTAATGACTCAGCCTGCCATTTATCAAATACATAAACCGTTTGCTGTTCTGTACTATCGAATTGACGTGATACCCCTCTCAACGCGAACTGGTGAAGGCTCTCGTATTCTCTCGCTTGATGGATATCCTCACCTGTAATCTTCAATAGCAACTCACACAGCTTCGCTTCCGTGTCGTCAGGACGCATACAGGCTAACCAGACGCATGTATGTCGATCTTTGTAGTCGTTATGCCCCCTCGCATCAGGGCTTATTCTGTAAGCCTCATGTAGCTTCTGTTTATCGGTATTGTTGTTCGTCCAGTAGTATTCCTGGCCTTCGAGTACTTCAGAGAGGTAAGCATAAACACGCTGGAGTTGAGCGGGGCTTCTGTCCTTCCATGTTTTTGATAATTTTATATTTTCTGAGAAATAGTATACTTTGAGGCGTTCAGTTAAAGGTACTTTTCGTTGTTGCAGATCATCCAGACTGATTTGTTCAAATATTTCTGGTCTTGCCTTATAAATCAATGAGTTTTCGAAGTTCGCCCCCATAAAATTTACAGGTAATCCAAGATACTTACTGAGATCTTTCCATCCAAGAATACTCAATTGCACTTTCCCTGGATCGTCAAAGTAATCCTTGTTCATGATGAAAATATCATTTTCACTGATAACCGAAAGTTCCTGTGCGATTTTGTTTATTAAGTGCCCTTTAACTGTTTTCTTTTTGGCTGTTAAGTATTGTCCCTTTTCCTCATCGACAATCTCATGCTCCTGCATTAGATCATGATATATAATGTCTTTGATTCTCTGATTATCGTCATTAATATTTTTGAATGAATGAAAATTAGTCACGTCGTCAAGCCAAATCTGCCAACCTTCTAACATTTCAACTGGTATTCTAAAAAATGTTTTATCACTAATGATAAGAACCCGCTCAACTGGTGCATTGAGAAAATCCAGTACTGTATTAATGACATTTCTACCCTTGGGGGTTAAATCGCTAATCAGCAATTTGCAGCTATCAAAATTTTTAGATGTATCTGTTGCAAGTTTCTGTGTGTTTTGTACAATAATAAACTTTTCAGTACTGCCTTTAGTGTTAAGCACTTTATTGATATTCTCACATAATTTATATGTTTTCCCTGCACCACACTCAGCAGATACGTACTTAAACTTATTATAAATAGGTGTAGTATTAATCATTTGCACACGCTCCACATTGATTAATTTAGAAAGGCCGATTCGTTCCAGTGAGTCGGCCTTTCGTCGTTTTAGTTATTGGTATTTAGGAACCGAAAAAGGCCAAGGTTAATTTTGCTTTGCATTTCAATGTTATTAGTACTGATAACACTTATGTCGCTAAGGTATTCAATAAACACTCATATTATCCATTCACAGAATCATTTAAATTTATTCAATCGAATTAAAATCAGAATTAGATAGCTCACCATTTAAATAGTAATATATGGCATAGTAATTACTTACCGAATAAGAAATTGATATTATGTCGCATCCATACAGCTACCATATTGTCTCTCTCTAAACCGTCTACATAGTTCAGCAGTATATGATAATCAATTATAGAAAGATCATCTTTAGTCTGTTTAAAAAGTATTGCTCCATCTTTTACCCTGATCCAGAATGAAGAGGTCGAATATAAAATTGTACCGTCAATATTTTCAATGATCACATCACCAATTAATTTTTGTTCTTTCTTCTTATGTTCTACAAAAATGACATGCCTTTTAAGATCATTGTTAATGTATTTTATATCAATAATATATGAGTCATCTACTCGTTTTAAACGAACAGTGGAAACAATCTTGTTTAGTTCATTTTCATAGCGTGTACGAATATCTACGTTATTCACATTAAACAATTCATTGACATCTACATTCTTTAGTACTGGTATATCAACATTTACAGTGGCTAATGATGCTTTCCGTGCTAACAGTTCTTCTAATTGTAATCTTGCATCATCCAACTCTTCACGCATTTCAAAAGATATAACCTTACCAACACTTTTACGACGTTCAATACCATTTTCATAGTTAGCAATCTGATCCTTGACTTGATCAATCTGAATACGTATTACTTCTAATTCTGGATTAAACTCTTGCTCCTTTATTACAGTACTAATATCCATCCCTATCAAGTGCTCTACGACAAAACGCTCTACTGTTTCATAGGTCATTGCTTTGTTGTTACAAAGTCCATCACGTTCACTGAGGCAACGAATATATCTATATTCCTCAACTTTTGGCTCACCTTTCTTCGGAGTACGTTTAGCACGTACAACATTATGGTACATTGGCCCGCCGCAATCCATACAACGGGCAATACCGCTAAAGAGATTACTTTTAATTAATACTTCTTCGTTATCAGTTTTCTTTACGGTAACACGTCCAGCATTAGGACGTCGAGATTTCAGTAAATCCTGTACTAATTCGAATTCATCTTCATTAACTATTACTGGATAGACATTCATTTGGTACTTCTTCTGTGTTACTGGATTATCTAAATCATCATGGTTACGGATTGTTTCAGAAATGAAAATTTTACCAGTAACACGGCGGTTAGTGAGAATTTTATGTACAAGTTCCCCTGTCCACGCCCGATTAAACTTATACTGCTCACCTTCTTTTTTCTGAAGTTCTTTAGCAATAGTTGGACACCCTAAACCAGTTTTATAAAGTTCAAATATTTCTTTTATTACAGTCGCTTTATGATTTATTATGTACTTATCATCTTTTACATCGATCCACTGAGGACGTTTATTTGTAACTATCGTACCTTTGTTAAAGGCTTGTTCTCTCTTTTTAGCCCAACCTTTCCGAATACGATCACTTTTATATTTTGATTCATCATATGCCCTTTGTGCGTTCATCATTACAAAAGGTAGATCTTTAGAGTTACTACGGCTAATCACAATGTTAGCCATTACATCATGGATAGCTACATTGTGAGCCATTAAAGCATTGATATACCCCATTACATCGAACGGATTTTGACGGCTGAAACGGTCGATCGACTCTACTACTAAGATAGAACTATCCCACATCCCTTTACGTACTTCTTCCATCCATGCCCCTAATTCACCTTCTGAGATGTTTAATCCTTTAAAGGCTGAGACACCTTGATCCGACAATACTACAGGGATTGGGTCATGCATCTCAGAACAAATGCCAGTACGCTCTAAGTAGCCCTCTAACAGCTCTGCCTGCCTTGCTATACCAGATCCATCCAACTGTTGGTCTGAACTAACACGGTGATATACAAAAACTTTTTTCATTATCGTTAAATTTTAAATTTGTTTGTATAATCATAACAC
>MU916842.1:0-20402 GCA_036418165.1 Cooperia oncophora | reverse complement strand
GTTCGCTGAGTCCGCTTTTCAGGGCCCGAGCCACCGTGCGAAAAAAACTGGTACCTCGGTTGCTCTTCTTTAGCACGGCATGACCCAGACGTTGCCCTTTTCAAATGCTGTTGTTCTTCGATTAAACTCATTACCTGACCGAGCGAAGCCACAGCCAAGCTCAACCCAAAACCGGTTGACGTTCTATGTACTTTGCCTATACTATACTATATAAAGAGGTGACATCAATAAGCTGCTGTAGGATCAGTAAGAAATCGACAGCAGCTGTGGCTTTCAGGAAGACTTAGATGAATTCGTCCGCCATCTTAATACAGCCTGAATTTCAGGGCCTTGGGGCTTGGTTTCTATTATTAAATGATGAACGAAAGCGTCCTTCATCGACGGTCCTGATTTATGCGGGGTCGCAAGCGGAACGGCGCTTTTTAAAAATTAAGAATCAAGTCCGAGATAGAGGACCCTAGTTACCCTTGGGAATGACTATTCCCAAGTAGCTGACAAAAGTGGTGACACCAGTCTGGTGCTTTTTAGCCCTTTCACCAAAAATGAATGTAGTTTTCGTTGACGGGGCGGCAAAAACCTCTGTATATAAGCTTACAGGGATTTTGGTGGAGAAGTTGAGGCATTGGGCTCCTAAACAGTCTATAAAGGCAAATTTTAGCACTTGATTTGGAATTCTGGTGTTGTAATTCTGCTGTCATGTCTGGTTGGCGGATATTTGAGTGATTACTATGAACTTTCTTGAGAACGTTGACGAAAAAAAAATTGTGCCAAGGAAACTCCAGAGAGCAAAGCACAAGGTGTTACACTATCCTTTATCGGTGAGATTTCTTGCCCAAGGAAAGATGACATCAAGTATGTACAGGCGAAGAAAGAATCTCGTTCTGAAGATTTTAAGCGTCGTGTATTTCTCTAGGTTTCTCACATAGACTATTTTGTCGCTTTGTAATCGTTTTCGTTAGTCATAGTGTATTTTGAGGTTAGGAGCGAAAAATGGCGTCGCTACCATGAAGGCATGGTAGTGGGGTTCGCGCTAGTACTTTTCTAGTTTGTGCCAAAAATTCATGCAATATTCGCAATAAGGGTAGCAAGTAAGTCTGAAAGTTCATGTCGGAAGCGTGAAATTGGCTCTCAATTGCGCAAAAGAGCGCCAGCGCCTAAAGCGAATTTCATTTTCGTCACCGATAAGTCCGACAAACCCTGTAGGACCGCTGACCGGCTCATCGCATTTAAAGGTGGTGGCACGGACAAATCCTCAAGACGTTTGGGATTAATAGGCCTAGCCACAGAACACGGCGCCCCTAAGCAGGCTCCTTTTCCAGAGTAAGTACCCGTGTAGCGCCCTATCAAACTGCAAAACACTGACCCGGACGCCCACCGCACCCGCCCGCCCACAAATGGACGACTGCGCCTGGTGTTCGTATCGCTTCATTTGCGAAGTAAAATATGAAGCGAAGAGATTGGATATTGAACGGCCGCGGTACTGCATGGATATATGAGTACATACGTGCAGCCGTATCTACCGTAGCGGTTATTGGCAAGATGCCCACGGGAAACTCGTCCGAAATTGCTTTTTGAGTCATTAAGAACGAAGGCTTTTCTTCGCAGGTTTTTGACCGTTTCACTTCCTTTTTTTTCTCCATTTTCCCCTTTATGTAGCACCCTTCTAGCATTTTAGACAGTCTGTCGGATTATCGTGCCAAAGCCTTTAACGAGTGAGTGCTATAGAAGACTAGCCTACCATAAAATCATAAAGCCAAGAAAGTGAAAAGCGGTTTCTATGGTATGACGGGTAGCACACTTTCTCGGAAAGCGTGAGTATTGGGTTCGATTGCGGCTGAGGTTAAAACTTTTGCCCATAATTCAGCGCTGTCATAAAATTTCACGATCGTTAAATTGCTCACTCAAGTACTCTGTCACTTGGCTGACGACTCATTCAAGAGAGCTGAACAAATTTGAGCGCTCAGTGTATATTTGGGTTTTTTCAGAAGTCTGGCAACCTCATGGCCCACAAATATTAGACACCATATTTATTACTACTCAGGGGTGATTCATCATTTTGGCGAAAAGGACTTTGTTTTCCACTTTTTCCCCCACTGTGTTCAGTTGGCAGTCATTCTCTTCAGGTCTTTCAGTACTGTACTTGTATGTCAAATACATACTGGGCATGTGATTTCTGGCTTCAGAACTCTCGAAAGTCGTAACTTCGTCCTTTTTGCGTTTTTTTTTCACGACGAGAATCGAAAATGCGGGATTTCACTCAAGAACCCAGGCCATGCATGCGCCAAGTATGTAGTTCGGAAAACTTCATCCCATTAAGCTAGTTCACTTCAAGTTTCCCTCGCCTACTTGTCGCCTGCTCGTCTTCTCGTTCGCTTATTGCCCATTCTATTTTGGATGTTTCTTATTTGACGTGAATTTTACGTAGGCGAAGTGGAGGGGAGGGGCGTAAAGAAAGAGGGTGGATAGTGGAAGCATTAAAAATACAATGTTTTCCGTTTAGTTGCCCTCGCTCGCTGAACGCCATATGAACGCTAATCGTCCGCATTCGTCTCTTTTAACTGGACCGCCTCTTTAGAACTTTTTTGCAAAGCTCTTCCCAAAGACACGTTGGGCGGTTACCTGGAAGTTAGAGACAAGGAGGCTAGGCAAGTGTATGGTATGGGTTCTCATGTGAAATCCTACGTGCTGTCTAAGGTAACCTAGTCAGCTATTGAAGGGTCTCTCGTGGATCGAAAATGAATGTCCTGGGTGCTGAAGCCGCCGTGAGCCATCGCCATCCACAAGTATTAGGTTGTTCGAAAAGTAACGCGACACTTTGACCAAATTTTTCGGACTAAATTTTCCGTCACTAAAAGACATCTCCAATCTACAAGGTAACCGCAGTTGATGACTAGGACTAGTGCCCTTCTTTTGCACAGCTTCTCATTTCCATTCTCATAGAACTACGGCAACTATGATAAAAAGAAGAGGTGGACCTCATTCTCGAGTTGAGGTCGATTTTCGGAATTTTTGCTTTTTAAAGGATGCGATAGGGACCAAAGGAGGTGGTAATTAGAGGCTGCTAACTTTGTTAAATAACCTGGGTACGGTCGCATTCTCTGATCGAAATCCATGATCTTTTGGCGTAGCCTGATCCCCACATGCGGTCTTCGCATTGCCGAGTAGTAGAGAAAAATTGAGTATTTCTGAATGAATTCAAGCGTGACGTCATCCATATTTTGAAGTCGATTAAGGTGGACTGTGGTCCTTACAACGGTGCTGGTATCCAGTGATACCGCTTTGAAGTCCCACCAATAACACACTGAAATCTTTATCCCATGCACATCTGCTTTTGGCTAAGCAATCTACTTTTCTCCTTGAGAGATCCTGCGAGGGAGATGTGACGCAAGGACTCCCCACTCGCTACCAACCACAAGATCTCACAAAAGTTCTTTCGCTGTGTACAAGGAAAAGAAAACTCAGTCACGGTCATTCGGTATGACTTGTCAGACGGGTCCAACTCATGAGGCATCCTTCACAAAAATTTTTTCCGATAACCGAGATTGCGGAGAAGCATGGCAGTTGTCAGTTAGGTGGAGCCTAGAGAGGTTGCCAACTTACTGGTGGTTACGTTCGGCTGCGCCTCAAGAAGCTTGAGTAAAGGGCCGTCATTCTGTGCTGGTGGGCGACCTATACATTGCCTAACTACGAGTTAAATAAGTCCAGCCTGGAAGCGCTGATGCAAAAGCTACCCTCTGCCATGGCAAGCGATATCCTTCCTCAAGACAACGTAAGTGTTAGCTTCCTCGACTACGGCGGAGTTGCCCTACAGGAACTCATAATATGGGACAGGTCGAAAAGTACCTCGATCTCTGAGGGACTTTTAAGCTTTGAAAACTTCCACAAAGTCATGATATACCCATGTGCAGAAACCCCAGAGGTCTCCACTAATCAGGGATAAAAACATCCAAAATGATTTTTGGTCTTTTTTCTAGAACAATTCAATCAAAGTGTCGCAGGACTTTTCGAACAACCTAATAGCAATCCCCCTCCCCCAAGGATAAGTGCCGTTTGCCGGTTCATTGAGTTAGAAGTCCTGCTCGGTTTTTTCTTCCCTTACTGTTTGCCTTCCTTCTCCTCGCGTTAGTGTTCCGACTGTTCTAAAAAAAGTGGATGTGGTCTTCCCCGCTGATCAATCCCTATGAGGATGCGGCACGCATTCTACTTCCATTCGGAACTGCGCTGGCTCATTGATTGCGACGTGGTCCTATACAATCACTTGCGGAGCCGGCCTTGGAACAAGTCAGTGTTCGTATCCTACCGGACGAATCTCATACCAATTCACTTCCCGGAAGGAGAAGGCTCGGTTGCCCTGGACGGGAGCTGATGCGAGTTTGGAAAACCGGACCGCTCGTTTGGTAAGCGTGCCACTAGCCGCTGCACCGCCTCCACCGCTCATCTCTTCTAAACTTGAAAAATCGCTGGAAGGACTCCTTTAATCCGGTGCTTAGGACTGTTTTGTCTACTTTTTTCTTCACTGATGGGTCCGCTATAATCCTATTTGAATAGCACCACTCATCAAGCCTAGAGGCATAAAGTGAGTCTTTGTTTAATGAGTAATTTGAATGTGAGCACTTGGCTCTGGTAGGACAAGATACAAGCCAAGACTGTCGCGCGATAGGGTTTATATCTGGTTATCAATTTCTTCCAGGAAATATGCCTCCTCTTCTTATGCATGCATGAGAAATCTGTGCAATTCATCTCCTCAAGCTTATGAGGAAATGAACCATCTATAAGGGTCGTTCGCGCTGGAAGTTATACCTAGATTGAATTTTCAGGGCACAGTACAGCGACGGGGGAGGTATTTCGCATTATTTCGTTTTTTTCTGTTTTTTTTCAGTTTGCCTCAGAAGCTCCGGTTTACAAGTCTCATCTGGTTGAACCTGTGAACTCTTGAGAAGCTGGAGCAAGCTTCGAATCACTATGGTAAAACCTGTTACCCCTGTAAGCTCTTGAAAGTGCTCTCTAGATATCTCAACTCGTCGATAGGAAGAAGCAAAAGTGCACAATCCCCTCCCCCCCCCTCCTCGCACAAGTGCTCCGATCTTCGGCATTATTTGAAGACATCAACCTCATTTCATGCTTCGGTTAACGTTTCGCAGGGGCAGAGCTCAAGAAATAAATCCAAACTGAAATGCTATCACAGCTTTAGTTTTTCCGAACAGTTTCATGGATATTTTTATAGTTGCTGCCTGTAGTGATCGCGGGCTCAGAACGGCATTATTGACGGAAGGGGTTGCGCTCCGGGTCACGCCGTTCACACGCCCTATCGTTTGCAGAGATCATGACTGCATATGCCGTGTTTTTGCTCCTTTTTTACCCTGTCCTAGACATATCCGGCACTAGTCGTGGTAGAAAGGAGGGGCGCACTTTAAACTTCCACTAGTTTTTTTTTGCTTGTACGTTGACCAAAAGATCTCCTGTGGAACTACGAAGTGGTACAAGTGAGGCGCTTCAAATACAGCACTTTACAGGCCTTCACAAGCTGGCCCCTACAAGGTTGACTGTTCACCATTTGCTGTCCCCCTAAAGCCGATACCCCGAAATACTCATTACTCATTAGCTCGATTTCGTGGTCTGTGATTTTTAACTATTTAAACGGTGAGAACAATTACTGACGCTCAGCTGCTTTCCGGTATTTAGGGCTTGTTGTTGTTTTGAACGTACACATTCGTTGAATGACAAATGTGTGATGCATGCTAAAACGGGGCTAATCAACTTTGGAAGGTTTTTGGATCAGGGTCGTCGGATGTTATGGGTCACTGATACGATCCCGTCCTTCCCAGTTCTTCCTTTAACATCATTATCGCTTTCCACCTTTTCTTTATTCATGCTTGCTTGACCAGCTATTTATTAGTAGCTGTTTTGAACCCCGCTGTCACTCGTTACTCGTTCATTGCCATCAACTAGGGCCTCACTCTTCAGTACGAAGCTCTTTTCCTCGTGAGGCTACACAAATGGTGAAGCGGCTTTCATGCATTGAAACGAACCGGTTTCCACAGTATTTGCCCACCTTGATTGGACCTTAACCATTCGACTTCCAATGGCTCACTGGCGAAGGTTACAATTTTACCAAAATACCATATAAAAATAGGTTTGTAGTATCAAAATTGTAAGTTTCAAAGGGACGGAAGATTCATGGCTGATCTGTGGTGATTCCTTAGAGAAAGTTGGGTCTTGAGAAGCCCAGCTTAGGACAGAAAGGGAGCCTACTCTTCGGATTTAGCTGGAGTCAGTTGGATTCTCCTGACAGTGAGTTTTTAGATGGATTCGGAAAGGTGGTGGTGGTGGTAGTGCAGTGTGTAGTGATGTCGTCCACCACGCACTGGGTCCGAGGACTGGATTTTCGCCCCGGTCAACCAACTGTCCAGGCGCCCAGTAACCGGTATGGGACTCGTTTGGCCCAGTAACCGGTATGGGACTCGTTTGGGAGGACAAAAACAGTTATTTGTATAAATAGCGGCCATTGTATAGGCGAGGCACGGCATCACGTTGTGATCAATTCCTGAAAAATACTATCCCTCCTTCAATAGTGCCTGAACGAGAGAGATCAGAAAAAAATTTTCTTGGAACCAAAGCGGCCCTCCCCCCCTCCCGTTCGGCGGCCAAATTGGGACCCTATTGTGATCTCCCAACGATGGCCCTCGTTGGATAGGCCATATGTAACATGCTCAAAACACGACAATTTAAACTTGGTCTAAAATGGTAACAGGGATGCTATATAGTCGCGAACTGGCTGAAAAGCGAAGTTTCCTCTGTTCTACACCACTCACTAGGGAGGTCGTTCAGGACGTGGAGCGCTTTTTGAAAACGGTTTTTCGCATGATGTGGGGTCACGTGCATGGAGTACCAAACTGGTGTTCATTTTTCCTGAACGCCTCTGGGAATGCCAAAATGGAGAGTGAAAAAAAGTCCATGGAAACCGACTGTTATTGAGCCTGAATGGGCTCTAAATCACTCGCAAGTTCGGCCAGTTGCTGCCTATAGGGTCCTTATAAAGGTTGTACTGGTACCTATGAGAAAAGTGGTCGTCAATGGGGTCTTACTTGTGGCACGTAGTTAAGAGTCGACGGCCAATTCGAATGGGCTCTTAAGCAATCGAAGTGGTGCCTGTGCCAACGATCGGATGGCCTAGTGGATAGCGTGGAGGATTCCCAAGCAGGCAGTGGGGATGGGATGATGGTTCGACTCCCCTCGGCTTGCACGTTTTTGCATTTTTTATTTTCCGTTGTTGTCGCTTCCATATACGTCTGTTAATGAATTTTACTCGGATATCTGCCATTTATAGGCACATCCTAAATAGTTATAGCCCGTAGTCGGTGCTATTCAGCAATTTCGATTTCACATACCATTAAAGACACATGCGTACGCCCTCAAACACATTGAGGGTGTATGAGACTAACAGCCCCCCAGCTGTCGATGTGTCGTGGTTTCCCCGCCTGAAACTGCACGGGGGTCCGAGTACGGGACCGTGGGAAAGGCTTATTCCTTGCTACGCCGCCCGAAATGCAACTTGCGCGCGGCGAAATGCAACTTGCGCGCGGTGCATTTTGGGCGGTGTAGCAAGGAATAAGCCTTTCCCACGGTCCCGTACTAGGAACCCCGTGCAGTTTCGGGCGGGGAAACCACGACACATCGACAGCTGGGGGGCTGTTAGTACACCCTTAATGTGTTGAGCGTACAATGAGCCACGTCTTTCTCCCACTGGAGTCGCTATGTACATTCGTTTGAGGGACTTGCAGGGCCATTCTGACGCCAGATTGGATTGACGTCAAGAATAAGTGTCAGAATCGTGATCAGGACCATCGATTACCCCTATAGGCAAACTTTCAGCCAAAAATTTTTTTTGACTTTTTTGAGTCTGTGCATTGGGTTATGCTCAAGAGTCACTTTGTTGAAGTCGTACTTTTGCTGGTTATCGAAACCCTCATTCAGTGGTACGGAAACAAAAAACTAGCAACAACCATAAACGCCATCGAAAAAAAGAACAAAATAGTCATCATTCCTCCAGGTGCATTTGATGAAGAAATCGGATGAGTCTCTCTCTTGGTAGGGGAGGACGACATCTTCGTTGAGCGAGAAGTCGTGGGGGTCGACAAATGTCCAGGATGGTTTTTCACTTGTTCTGCGGCCACCCATGCCCATGCCAAGTATGAATGGACCTTATGAGCACCAAATCCGCGATGCGGCTGCCCGGCGGCCCACCACGTCATCGCTACGTCATCGCAACTCCAAAGTTGTGGGTCTCCGGTCATCACTGTCGGTCTATCACAACTCAAAAAAGTCAAAAAAAATTTTTTTGGCCGAAAGTTTGCCTATAGGGGTAATCGATGGTCCTGATCACGATTCTGACACTTATTCTTGACGTCAATCCAATCTGGCGTCAGAATGGCCCTGCAAATCCCTCAAACGATATGTAACATAGCACTCCAGTGGAGAAAGACATTTTGGCTCCAAATTGGGGACTACGTGCCACAAGTAGGACCCCATTGGCGACTACTTTTCTCATCGATACCAGTACCTTTATAAGGACCCTATAGGCAGCAACTGGCCGAAGTTGCGAGTGATTTAGAGCCCATTCAGGCTCAAAAACAGTCGGTTTCCATGGACTTCTTTTTCACTCCATTTTTGGCATTCCCAGAGGCGTTCAGGAAAAATGAACACCAGTTTGGTACTCCATGCACGTGACCCCACATCATGCAAAAAACCGTTTTCAAAAAGCGCTCCACGTCCTGAACGACCTCCCTAGTTAGAAACAGCAGTTAAGGACGACGTTTTCCGTTGGGCAATCGGTTTCATTAAACTTACGGCTGATACGCGCAGCATGTATATGCCATATAATTAGCACGCGGTCGCTTCATACCACTTCCTCTTTCATATTGTACTTCGCGAATAAAGCGGTACGATAATTAGCATCGGTCTGACTGCGGGTAGGCAGGCGCAGTGAGCGTCCGGGTGGGTGTTTTACAGCTTGATGGGGCGCTACAGGGGTACCTTTCTCAGAAAAGGACGCAGTGCCTGCTCAGTGGCGGCGAATTCTGTCCTGCTAGGCATTTTAATTCTACACGTCAAGGGGATTTATCAGGATCTTTTACCTTTAGGATCAGGAGGCCAAGTTGGGATTAGATCGGATTTGCGGCAGTTCATGAAAACCTGGAAGATCATGTGTATATTCCATGAATTACGTTGTCATATGTAAGGCGACAACGTAATGTGCTGCTTTTTTGATGCTGAAGAATGTTAGGTTGGAATGAGAAACAGCCCGATACCCGATTTCTCATGAATCCAGCCAGATGCCCATTTCTTTTGATGGCACGGACTTAGCAGACTTTTTCCTCTAGGTTTTCGTGAACCGAACTAACGAGATTAGCGAGACGTTCGTTATTTGCTCGAAGATTTCTCATGTATTCCACATCCACCAGCGCTCTCAAGGGCACTTCATTCAAATAAAGTGTGTGTCGCAAATTTCATAGCGGAGGTCGCACAAATCTGCTGAGAGGGACGGGTTTATTAGCGGTGGGGTCGCTAAACGAAACAGTGGTAGAGTTTTCTGGGAAGGTGAGCTCCTGACTGTGCTCGATGGAGGGCTACAAGAAGTCAGAAAGTCTTCGTCTTTTGTACTTCACTCAGTCTGGCCAACGTACGCTGTCGCGCGCACCACACGGATTAGCCTATCGTTGTGGAACATTAGGTCCCACAGGTAAAACTTAGCATTTTACCACTTACTTCTTCTGAGTTGGCTTCAAAAAACGTCTGTATAATTTTTGTGTATTTTTGGAGCCAAGGTGCCAGTTTTGCTGTAAGCAGGCGCTATGAACTCGGTTGCCGTTCCTTTCTGAGGCCCTTTGTCAGGTCTTATCCGCTGCTATCACTTCCTCTTACCAGCTAATGGTATTTCCGTCCTACCCACTGTACCAGTTCTAGGAATCGACGCCCTACCATCACTCTGAGAGGCGCTATGACAGACAGATGGACCGACAGGCAGACAGAGAGACAGAGAGAAAGACAGACAGACATAGAGACAGGCTGATAAACTGACTGACTAACTGGTTGACTGACTGAATGACTGACATAAACACACAGAATACTCAGCGGATTATATCTGGAGGAATCATGGAGGGTTGCAGGAGGGTCGCATAGAAAATGGCGTAGATGTGGGACAAAGCCAGTGTAATAGAACTGTGCCGTAGTTATGGATCGCGTCTTTTTCCTTTATAATGAGGTTAGCTGTTGTCCACAAGCCTTTATATCTGGTTCAGTTTCTAATTGAATGTCCATTGCATGGCGTGTTCTAGAACAGCACTGATCTAATTGATTTAACTTGAGGTGCTACAATTCCGACCTCGACTAGAAGAAGGACGCAGGAGGCTGGGTCATAAGGTGCTTTTTTCAAAGTTTTTCAGAGGCAAACGAAGGTTCCCAGAGGAGATTCAGTTGTTCGAGTGAATCACTTTCCGGGTGGGCAAAAATTTTTTGCGTCGATTTCGCGGCAAGATACACTGCACCGGGCATGCTTGACAGCAGCTGAAAGACCTTCAGTAGTTTTCAAATTGGCTTCCTCTTTTGCGCAGTAATGTCTCCTGAGGAAATTATGTCCCTCGAAAGAAAAGGAACCCCTAGCTTGGTACTCTTTGAGGGAATATCAGCGATATTTTTTGGGCAAGGATTCATACAGGGTGGCTTTTCAAACCTGTTCCCCCACGAAAAGATACCTCGGAAGGAAATGACGGCTACAGTCCAACAATCCGCTCGGGAGTAAAACTCTTGCACTAATTTTGCGGCAAGGTCACTTTATTAACTTACTGCGGTTTTTCATTATTTTGTGGCGGCTAAGGTCATTAAAATTTGGAAAGTGCAATATTATCTGTCTTCCCATCTGCTTAGCGTCTTTGCAAAAAGTTTTTTTTTCTTTTTGCAAAACGAACAGTAAAGCAGATAGTAATTACTGTCTTTCAGGAAGCAATAGAATTTTGTGACTTTTTCATGCTAAGTGCAGCTGTAGGCGCAATTTTCATTGCAGTTATTTCTATAGCAGATCGTCCGCAGTTAACTGTTGGCGGAACTATACAGGCGAACCGCTTAGATTTGTCTGGTCGGTCTCACTCCCACCCTCCCCACCTCCAACGGACGCCGCGTATGAGTGGTGCAGTGCGACCTACTACTCCGCTCTTCCCCCCCCCCCTCCCTTCCTAATCCCTTCTGTTTCCCTGTCCTACCTGCCATCTTCCCGTGTCTTCCTAACTTTTTACCACTTTTCCCAGCTCTATGAAAAGAGGAAGTTACTTTCTCCACCCAAGGAACTTGTTGAGCTGGAACAGGGCCCATCATTAGTTGTGGATTTTGGTCAAGAACGTACAACCGTCCCTGCTAAAGTTGGCTTGAAATACGATTATCCCCTAGTTTCCGCTGCTCATCAATGCTGTTGACTGAGGTATATAGCGGCAAAAACGAGAAAACCACACGAAGATCACGACGCTCTCCGTAACCATCCTGCCATCGTCTACCTAAGCATGTCTGAATTTTCCCCACTTCCTAGCCAGTTTCCAGAATTACCCTGTAAATTTGCTAGTTTTTACCGAAAATATCGCGGTCGAACAGGGGGGTATACAATTTGTATGAAAGAGGAAATCAAACGAAACATCAACAACCTCTCTCAGAAAGCCAGAAGGCAAATATTACTCCCACCTCCCCGCCCCCCTTTGTAGCGTCCCTGGATCAAGAAAGATTAACTATCAAAAATTTTTTGTTCTCAAACCAAAGACGACCCCCCTCCTGGGAACCCCCAGCGATGATGTGCCTTGGAGCCGGCGTCGAGGGGAACTTTAGAGATCATGAAACAGGAAAGGCCGGGAAAAGTCAGCAACCGTGTATAATTTTCTCTTTTCTTGAGGTTTCTCAAAGGCAAAAGGACCCACGCCTGGCTTCCAGGCCCTCTCCACAGATTCTGACATACTTCCAGCCAAGTGTGATATCACACTATGTCAATTGGGAAACGCAGTCTGAAGCATGGAACCATTGTACGGCTGAGTGGCATTGGTGTCAGAGAGGAGAGCCACGTTTGGCGCTTCAGTAGGTCTTCTGAGAACAAACAAGTGAATAGATGCGAAGAGGAACTTCTTTATGACTAGTGATGTCTTGCTGTGAACAATACAACTATTGTTTGTACTGCCGGCTCATATTGCTCTGTTGAAAAAACGCAAATCGCTCCCACCTTTACCCTATTTCTTCAACTTCATGTTTATTTAACCGTTTTTTTTTTCAAAGAAGCCTCAGAAAGACTCCTGCGGGAAACTGCCCAAGGAAAGGATATAATATGTGGATGTGCTGGTAAATTCACAGTCTGTTTATATTTTCGGTGCCGAGTGGCACGCTTACCAGCCCAGGGATCAAATTCCAGATCGGAATCGGCCAGGCCAACCAAGTGTTCCACCCTCCGGGATAGTAAATGTACGAGATTGTAGTCTGGTGCCAATACTTTCCGGATGGTAGAAGAATGGGTTGGCGCGGCTGAAGCCGATGTACAAGTCAGTCTGAGAGGACGCTGACTTGTACATCGGCTGGCTCCCGCGTCATTATATAGGCTACATCGCATTCAATAAGCCGCTGCGATTGTTTGGATGTAGAATGCGTGTCGCAAACCAAAACAGCGGCGAAAAGTTTGTCCTTTCTTGGACCTTATATTTATATTTATTTACTTGTTTTTGTTTTGTATTTATGTTGATTTATAGTGTTTTTCACTGGAAGTTCTTGTATATTCGAACATTCTCTTGACAAACTTTATGTAATATTGGGCTGCCGAGGTGTAGAGAAAAGTGGCGCTGCGCAGTCCGGGGGTCAGCCTGTAGTTCAGAAGGTCTATCCATTCGTGGTCGCTTCACTGGAACCAAATCGCCTGTGAGGATAAAAACCCTGACGTGCGTATGCATTGGGTTGCCCTCCGAAGTTGGTGTGTAGGCCATATCGCATCTAATGTGCTACTACGATTCTGAGTGGAAGTAGTATACATGGCGCATCTTGAAGAGATGTTGACAACCGCCAAAACTGGCCCTTTTGTTTGATATTTGTATTTTTGCGGAGTTTCTAAAACCAGTGCACGTTATTCTAACGCCGTGACAATTGGACAAAGTTCTTGCTGGTGGACAATTTTTGTTGTCCGATGAGAAATGTCCACCAATTGTAGCTTAATGGGCGCACGCAGGTTCATGTCACACAATGCCAAAACATGTTTCGCTCGTGGTCTTCGAAAGAATAGATTCCCATGCACCGTAGGAGACCTTTTGAGCATCAGACTTTTTTCTACCGCGCTTTTCCTGTCTGAATTTGGTGAGGCTGATCTGTCCCCCACCCTCAAATACGCCGTACACTACACTCCAGTTCAGACTCATAAAAATGTGGCATGAAAGAAAAAACTAGTCGACGCTCACCCGCTTTTCGCAGAATCTTCGAATAAAATCTCGCTTTAAAGTGTGAAGCATGGGCAGCAGAGACCTTGATTAATATGTGGGCGGGTCTTATAGGTCCTTCCTCGACCTATTTTTTGTATTAGTGCACTCCGCGGTCTAATAGGAAAGTGTTTAAGGTTGTACGAAGTGAAATGGCTTCTGTCAGCCGGATATTCTCTCGCTGCGAGAGCCCATAGGTATTCTCCCCTCGCACTTGCGTCTGAGCGTCTTGAGCAAGCAAACTAAGTATGAGGCAGGAAAGAGAGATAGAAGGAAAAGAACGAAGGTGGAAGAAAGAAGGGAGGAGGGAGGCTCCGCGGTGGACAGATATCCTTAGACCGAATGGGATACTATGTCGTGTCTTAACCATGGCATCTGACCACAAAGCAAGCTATTAGAAGAAGGAACTATTCAAGCCTAATGAAGTCCTCATGGCAGTCCCCTGCAATTACTGCAACACTTAAAGTGAATTGGTGGCTTTGGAAAGCGAATTGATCAGTCGATTCCGTCTACCTGTTCCACTAGGCCAACCTCTTAAGCCATAAGGCAGAGAGGGCGTGCGGGTCGGTATGTTGCTGCTTGATAGGGCGCTATAGGGGCACTTTCTTTGGGGAGGCGCAACGCAGGTGCTCAGGAGCGGCGAAGCCCGTCCTGCTAGGCGTATTAATCCTATTCGTCTTGGGGATTTATCGTGCCACTTGCTTTTGAACGATTTTGTGTAGCGCACCACTATGACCTCACTGCTGAGCTGAAGGAGGAGGTTAGCCTCGGCTGCTTAAAGACACATAGTACGCTCACACACATTGAGGGTGTATGAGACTATCAGCCCCCAGCTGTCGATGTGTCGTGGTCCCCCCGCCCAAACATGCCCAGGAATGGAGATACAGGACCGTGAAACGCTAATTCCTCCATGCTCCGCCTTACACCTTTTTGCGGCGCAGATTCCCGTCCTTCATAACTCCGTTGATACGCGCGTGTCGTTCTCCGTGCGGTTCCTTGGCACCCTTTGCCACGGTCCTTTGATAGCGCATTTCAAATGCAAGATAAAACGCATTCCTGATGGCGTACGACGACGATGGTCAAACTAAAGCAACTGTGCCACTTCTGCAACACCCCTCGGAGGCCGCGTACTTCCACGAAACATGAAAATAAAAACGGCATACTCGTTAGTTCTGATACAAGCAAAACGCGTGTTGCATGTCAAAATCATCCTGTAACAGGAGATAGAAGTTGACACAGGCCTAGAAGAAGCACATACGTCTTGATGCATGAACAAAATTTAACAAACTCATAGAAAAGGCAATTAGGTACACAATCGCCTGATAACTTCTACGACTCCGGCCGTGAATCCGGCCGCCAACAGCCCGTTCAGAAATACCTTTAACACGAGCGGGACGCTTGGGGTTCACGTTTTTATATTCTGCAATGGTTTGACTTCGTGGGAATGCGCGCTCTGATGGATACGGCAGATGCAGCCGAGTCATTATCTTTCTGTTCTCTATTTGTATACGCACCTCCAACTGTTTAATCCGATAGAATTTGTCGCCGCACGCGACGCGCGCTTACGACGGATGTTCCATGAAGGACTGGCAGAATTCTGCGTCGCAAAGCGTGTTAAGGCGGGATCCATGTGAGGATATTAGCGTGTTTCCCCGCGTCCTGTTTATCTCCATTCTTGGGCATGTATTGGGCGGGCGGGGACCAAGCACATTCGACAGCAGGGGGCTCGATAGTCTCTATACACCCTCAGTGACGTCTGAGTCGTACCAGTGCTCATTTAACAGAGATTGCAAGCTGATGTTCTCTTTCACCCGTAGTCTTTCGGATATCGTTCAGCTTCATTTCTTTCACCATCTTTTTACTGCATAATTTGGCATGAGCGCGCCTGGCGCGACAACTCGTTAGTACGGTTCGTCAATGCTTGTCCATTTTGTCTTTTTTCTTCAAACCCTGCTTACGATGAAGTGGTAAAAAGCATTAACGAAGACCTGTCTGACGTCCAGGAACCGGAAGCAATACCATCTAGTGTTTGCCAGGAGTTTTTCACCCTACCCAATGCGCCCAGTTACGCAGACCGTCCATTTTCAATTCAGATCAGTTGCTCCAGTCCCAGGCCCTGGGCCTTCCATTCCAGGAACCTGTGATCCCGGTTATACCATGTTCCCTTCTGAAAGAACCTGCTGATGTCTGCTACATTGCCGTTTAGCCCCGGATAGTCATGCATTGGGCACCTTCGCATTCATAGAAGCCGCTACATTCAAAGTCATTCCCAATAGCAATTGTGTACGAGTGCGACGAGACTTCATCCTGTACGGGGTTAGCTGTTACGATCTACCCAACTGACTTTTCGATATTGCTATGGAGTCGAAAACTGATTCCGAATGAGTTGTTAACATCAACAGAAATTGTTGGTGTCAATGGGCTCTGATTGTTCTTACGTAGCCCAGCGAATACTGAAGAGGCTGCCTTGATTTTTTGGTGAACAGGTCGACGTGCTTGAGGGATTGTTACCGTAGCTATGTTACCTCGCCTTGAGTGGTTATTTCCAGGAAATAAGCAAATAGTCTTCGTTTTAAAAGTGTGGAAGCTTGTGGGACAGCTTACTAATAGCGTGGCCGGCTGCCCTGCAGCGTACGCGAAATGACTTATCCAAATGGCAATGTTGTCGGCCAGCTCGGGGAACGGTTAGGACTCCACGAGAGGTCAGCCTGCCGCCGCCGCGGCGGACGAGAGGTGGGCCCCGCGATGCTTTCGCTATGTATTTTTTTCATTTGCATAGTCCATGAGGTCTCCAACAGCCTGCTTTATTACAGTGATGCGTGTAAAACTATGGGACAGGTGAGCAGGCCCGATGATCAATCTATTAGTCCAAAACAACGCCCAAATTTACATAGATAACTATTGGAGAATCCATCGCAATTCTACAAAAGATTCTTTTGCAGTTGTGAATCACTTCTTCTTCACCTTGATGGTAAGGTTATTGACAAGGTTTTAAGATTCACGGCCATGACAGTCGTTAATGTAGCCTTCGTGTGGAACTATCAGCAACTCTATTCCTTGTCGAATAACACAACTGCCATTCAAAATCACTGTCCGTTCTCATTGAAATCGGGGGTTCTGGAAAAATCCCCAGCAGATTTGCGTGATGCCAGAACTATGTGAAGGGACCGGGATCTTAATCGCACGACCATATTGGTCAAATAAAATCAGGCTGCAATCGCCGCGCACGGCGAGGCGAGACATGGCAGCCGTGACCTCTCGTGGAGTCCTAACCTACACCCCGCCAGCCTAGGCACCGTTGGAAGATTCTAGTTCAAACCTTGAGCCGTGCCTGGCCTGTAAGGACTTCTGTCTAGTCGAAACGTCAGGCCAAATTCTATAAAGAGTTCTACCTGACATCCTCTTTGGCGCAATGAATGAAAAACTACAAATTTTGCAGTGATGCTAAGATTTTATGAAGAGAGATGTTTGAGGCGCGGTAGGAGGGTGCTCTTTCTGGTAAGTTGAATTGCCTACTCTATTAATGTTTGCCGTTTTTGACACTTTTACACTTCACGAGCCTGCTCTTCAGATATTAGGCTTCCCTGGGGTGGATTTTCCCACAAATTTGTTCCCAGGAACGGTTTAATCCTCACATCAATTTGGCGAGGAAAGGCCGGAGAAAATTTCAAAGAAAATTTCAAAAAAAGAAAATTGAAAAAATTCAAACCTCAGCCAAAGTGCATAACACTTAGGGGCAGTGCTCGATAGAGGGGTAAATTTTGATGACTGGGGTCCTAAGGAGTTGATGGTGTCCAGTTTTCGTCATCGGCAGCAAATTTAGCGTCGTAGAGATGCTTTTGTGTGTTTTTCTTCGGCCTGAGACGAGCCTCAAGTTTTTTAGGTTGGTCGAGCCGTCGTTTTTGCGAGTTTACGGTCTACTTCTTCTCTTTCGTAGATACCGGTTGAGCGAGGGAATCCTTCACGCTTTAGGGCGAAGTCATCTATTTGGATGTTTATTCTAATGATGCTCCTCTTAAACCGGTTTTCTTTTTTTATGGTAGTGTAATTCCACTCAGTCCTAGAAAAAAGGATCACATCACTCTCTTGGCGGCTCCAGCCCTCCGTTAGAGTCTATTAGAAGCTGGCGCCTCGTTTTCCCTTCAAGAATGTGTTTGCTTTGGTGAGTTGCGACGAAAACCAATAAGGCTGCTTTTGATTAAGAGCAAAACGCATTTCACGATTAATTCGAATGAGGCTAAATAGGAATGGGATATTGATGGAAGCAGGCTGGTCACCATTCCCAATGATGAGCTTGTGGAAACACCATGAAACATACGTTTTTGCGTTGTTCAGAATTTCATACCCCACAAATAGCTGTGATTTGTGGAAAATTAGCGAGGAAAACGGGGCATCTTTTCAAAATTCTTGTCTTTCTTATGCTTCCTACTACTGAGAACGTGGTCGCTTCTTTTTGCTGCTCCGTAGCTCGTTTTATTCCTGTCATTTCTGATATGTGGCCGAAGGGCAGAATGGGTGAACAGGTCCGAGGGGAGGGGGTCGTGTTTGGTTCACAATGATAAGGGTGGGGGCCCAGGGAAGCAGTAGAGATTGGATGTTTCTAACGTTGTATTGCTGGCCCCCTCCGTGCGGCAGAAGCGTGTTTCCTGTGAATTTGAAGGTGAGAGAGATCAAGGAGATAGGTGAAGTGGGCTGGAATTGAAGGGTGTCGTATCTGTGGCAGTACTGGGGGAGGTACTAAAACGGTCCCATGACTTGCCCTGAGAATGAAGTCATTGTCATAAGTTTCGTTTGTACAGAAGAGCTCCAATGTACACTAGAAACCGAAGGGATACCGGGACGTACACTATTTTGAAAGCTTGGAGGACAGCATCTACAACTGGATTAGGTAAATTGTTTTTCTAGGGCCTGATTCTACCCTCACCTACGTAGATCCTGGTCCTTGCCGTTTGCGGGGAAAATGCGTCTGCACATTCTCCGGTCTAAAGCGCACGGGAAGGAGCTGGAGCTAGTGATGCCAGACGCCGTCTCTATACACCCACGCTGTCGCAGCCAGGCGGCAAGCCAAGCGCCTAGCTATAGCCAGATGTGCCTGCGCTCTCTCATAGTCAGAGTTTTGTTGCTGAGTACGTGTTTTCGTTGCAGCACCTTAACGTGGACACGATTGCTGCACCTTGAGGTTAGCGCGGGCGGAGTATGGAGGCGGCACCCGGATACCACTACCCCACAGACCTGCTCCCGTGCCTTTTCGAGTGGAAAAGTGACCTGCTACTGCAGCTGCGGAACCATTCAGCTCGTACATGGGAAGGACCGTTCCCGGATATCAGGCACAGTTTGCCCTTGAGTTCCGTGTTCCACTGGTATTTGGCAATGGAGCAGCTGGGAAGTCAGGTGAGCGTCAGTGTCTGAAAATCATTGAGACGAAAAACGATCGTTGAGTACCCAGGATCAAATGAAAATTTTATAGAATCAACAGGACCGAGGTGCGAAAGTGACAGTGGTAATTTTCGTCATGCTAATCGTTTTTCTATTTTTTGGTGAGATCAAGAATACTCGTTCATCTGAATATCCCCCTAATTCTCCAAAATTCATGCTTTGATTAATTCGTACAGAGCATTTTTTCATTAATCTCTATCCGAACATTGTCTTGCTCCCTGTTCGTTGCCATTCGTCATTCCGCCAATGTTTTTCCAGCTGATAGCGTTCATGGGATGCTTTTGGTTCTGTTGACATGCGCAGAAATGACAGCGCAACGTCAATTGGGCTGAATAAAAGCTCTTATCAGCAAGCAATTCTTCTTGTTCAGCAAACATCGAGTATTGTAGATATTTTCAGTTTTCCATTCTTGAAATGCAGACATGTCTTCTAGTCACTCTTTCGCTAGCCCTGACATCATCAGCATGGGGCGAATGGCGAAGGAATCAAGTATGTGATTTTGTTATTTTTTATTGTTGTAAAAAATTTTATGTGTTTCTGAGCTGTTTGCGCTGAGTATCATCTATGTAGAGACCAACCAAGTTTTTACTGTCTCAAACTTGCTGTGCATTTTGGGAAAAATGCAGCTGTTGCCCACAAAGTCCTCATACCAAAGGAACTTCTGAGTGGAACGGTGTAGACTCGCCTGCAGTCCAACGGTTTTTCCATGTACGAGGTGAATGTGTCCGCAGCTTCAGGAGAGTGTCACGTGCACTGCTCAAGAGTCCACGGGAGCGCGAGGATAGTGATACCCGGCTGTTGTCTTCTCCGCCGCCCGAGCTATTCTCAACAGCGCTTGCTTCGATACCAAATACAGCTGCGTGCTCCGGGGCTGGCGATTGAAGGTGGCCATGGTCTGGCAGAGGGGTAATCTATTGAATCACAGTGATGGTATCGTTGGTCACTGTCCATTTCTCGACCGCAGCATCAAAACAGCATCACTCGACACGCACCGCGTCCGCGTCACCGTTGAGTATCTCCCGCTTTCCTCCCCCCGCCCCCTCCCATCAAACCCCTCCTCATCTAAGAACGAGCTTTGTGCAACCATGCTGTATAAGTTACAGATGCCCAGTTCTTCTCCCTTCTCGGAATGAAAGCAGGCAGCAGGCGTGAGCCACCTGACATGGCCTCCTCCCCCAATCTATTGTTTGCACGTAGTTGTTCATGCAAGCAAGGCACCACCGTAAGCGGCGACCCTTCTTAGCGACCACTAGAACCCAAGAGGTGCTCTGACCGGGGCTTGTCCTTCTTCAGAAGTGTAAGCAGCACGACGCATGATAGCCACGACGTTGGGTAAACTTTTGCGTTTTCCCATATCACGATTACACCTTGTTTAACGTGTTAAGAATGCAAGCTAAGCGTGATTGAGCCTATATTTGCGAAACGGCGAAAGGAAGGATATCTGAGGCAGTCAGACAGGAAATTTTCTTCAAAAATTAAAGTCTA
>MU916839.1:3127-15521 GCA_036418165.1 Cooperia oncophora | reverse complement strand
TTAGACCTGTTTCAGGACTCCCTGACTCCGCTCCATCTAGCCGCTCGAGAGGGATTCCTCGACATTGTAAGGGTACTTTGTCTGGCTAAATCGAATGTTGCCAGAAAAACCAAGGTGAGCTATTTTGGAATCTCAAGAGAATCGGCTCTTTGTGAAAAACAGCCATCAATTCTTCCCTAGTTAGTGAAAGCTCTTTCAGAAAAGAGTTGAACCTTATATTGGAGGGTCTATTCGTAGAAGAAAGCATTCATACTTAGCCTTCATACCATCAGTGTCCCTGATGGGATGTTCTCTAGTAAAGTCAAAATTAGTAGTATGAAGAGCGAAATAATTCGGAAATGCTAGCGTTACTTGCTGCCACTTGGACTTAGACTCAGGGTACAGCATCGTTGTGTGAAACACATAGGGTGTCGTACTTTTTCTCTGGGGAGGGGGGTCGTATTTGGTGGGAGAGAGAGGGGTCGTATGTGCCTTTGAGAGAAATTTGTCGCGTTGGTTTTCCGGTTGTTGACTTTTTGCGTGATTTTTCCTGTTTCATGTGCACTATATACCCCCTCGACGGAAAATTTTTGGGTGAAAAAAACTGGAAAATGGGGGAAATTTGTAGGTAGGTGTTGGGGAAGGGGGGGGGTCGTACCGAGACCCTCATTTAGGTGGGGGGGGGGTCGTACTGACACCCTCTCTCGGAGGGGAGGGTCGTACCTACACCACTACCTCACACATCACGATGCTGTACCCTGCTTGGACTACTGATGCGCCATGCCTCCCGCTATGATCATGAGATGGCCTTCATGTTGCTATTCCGCCTATACGGTGGCATTTTCAGCAGATTTTTGAAACAGCCTTTACAGGACGGTCTTACCGCTGAGATACTGGCCTTGGCTTCTGAACACACACATGTGGCATCTCTTCTCTCAAAAATAAAATCGGTTCGTTTCATGTCTTGACTTCTGTTTTTCAGAAACATCTGCCAGTTGCCCATCTGATTCTGGCGGCTCTGTAGAGCTTTCCTCCCTCTATCGGGGGACTTTCTAAATGCTCTTAACAGCATTGATAATGGCGACAAAAACTGTTTTGAAATGCACAAGAACAAATATGCTTTTTTCAACCCATTAACGAACGGGAACCGATAGACTATAAATACTGAATGACTGAATATGAAAACACCAATATTCATGGTGAAATGGAGCGAAATATTGCAATTTTAGGACAGTGTGCGAGAGAACTTCATCGATCAGCTTTGTCCACTTCATGCTCCACTCAGACGAATTAAACTGAAATTGTTTGGACATTCACAAACAGGAAAATCGCGCTTGATTCAGTCACTCCATTCCACGCGAGGAATTACATCGACAATCATCGGTACAGTACATCTTGTTTTCGTTTCAGGAGCTTACGCCACATTTCTAAAGAATTTACCTTCAGATGCGGTTTCGCGCCGAATTTCCGACCATTACAGTCCAAGTAATACGATGAATAAAGGTAAGCTTCTTCGACTAAATCACTTATAGAAGTTTTCTGGGGCGCAGTTTGGCGACGGAGGGGAGGGGCATTTTGCACTTTTGCTGCTTCCCATAGACGTGTCTAACCATCGAGAGAGCCTTGCGAGAGTTGACAGGTTTTATCATGGTGGCTGGAAGAGCTTGCTCCAGTTACACAAGTGTTCACAGGTTTACCGGAGTAAGACTTGCAAATCGGAACTAGTGAAGCTGCGAAAGTGCAAAATGCGCCCGAACCCCGCCGGACAACAGCGCCTTTTCTGGTTGATTCTTGTCCTTGGAATTCGAAAGAATCCATTGGCGAAGGACGCCGAGCAGCTGGCTTTCGTGGTTTTCTTTCGCGTTGGCCGTTAAATTCTGAAATTTGGACCCGAGAGTGTGTGGTGCTGGGACCAAAGAGTAGCTCTACTGGCTCATTTGTGAGTGGGGAGGGGGTTCCAGTGGCCGTCTAGTTATCCATAAACCTGTTGAGCCGTAAATACCCCTTTATTTGGTAACTCTTGACAAGGCTCAGCCAGGACTACATAGAAAGATTTCACCGGCCAACTTTCAAAAGACGCAACTTCAAGAAGCTGACGACTTTCATCTAAAATTCCAAACTAAAGTAATTCCCGTAAGATGATTGGAATCCACTCGCGGACAAAGGCCTCATCTTTCTCTCAGAATCCATAACACTTAAACTCGTCCGAGCAGTGCATGAATCTCGTCCAGTGTCCTGCCCATCCAGCATATACAAGGGGAATCGACGTGCAAAATATCAACTGCGCCGGTGAGTACAATTGAATTTCTTGCCAGTGAGAGAAATCGATATATCGATTCATTCCAGGATGTGGCGAGTTTTCCGTATGGGAGTTTGGCGGTTATGAGCCTTACCACATGGCTTACGATCATTTCGTTGGCAACACCGACTGTATTCATGTGGTACTGTTCAAAGCCACCGACAGTACGGAAGAACAGTACAAACAGGTTTTGTACTGGATGAACTTCCTCAAAGGACGAGTCACACCCACTGAGCCTATCGGTATGAAAAAATTGATATTCCAGAAAGAAAAATCCACTGGAAACAGCTCGCAGTTTCCCGTTTTTCTAATGATTACCTGAAACTCTGCTGATTTTACTGTTTTAGGACATTGTGGAATCATCTCCCGACGATCAAAGGTGGTGATTGTTGGAACGCACGCTACCCCAGCACTTTTCCCAACGAAAAATTCCGACGGTGAGTCTTTCCACTCTACAACATTCTTGGTTGTAGGGCAAAGTAGCCTCATCTGAATGGGAAAGTTTGGGTGTAGAAAACCATGATCCTATCACGGGAGGGTTTTTCATGAGCAGTTTTTAAAGCTTTTCTGGGCTTTTGCCTGAAACTGACTCTAGGAAATGGCCATCAGGTTGACAAAGGGAAGAGAGGCTCCGATAATTCGCCTTGGCAACATGCCACGCAATGTCGACTTCGCCTGGTCAGCGTCGTAGTCACCTTTTGAGGACTATCTGGCCTATAAAATGGTGTTCAGCCGATGTGGAGATTAGTGTTTTCATTCTACCGGACGCCCCGGGTAGCAACTAACCCATAAGTGAAGATAAGTTTGTTGACCAGGCCGAGTCCCAATCAAGGAATCGGGCGCCGAACCGATAGCGACGTTGGCCTTTCACCGTCACGCGACCACCGCCACACTCAGGGCAACCTATTCTACACTTTTGCAAGATACGCCTTCCTCCCCCCTCTCAAAATTTCCTCCTTTGGTACGACTCATTCCCCATTCGCCATACTGGCTACCACCTCCCTCCCTAGATTCTTTCAATTTGCTATCTTTTTGCTGCTCTTCTTCCCAAAATTCTCCAGTATTCCCACAAATAAACCTACCGTCTAGCGGTGTGCGAGAGGCGGAAAGCGCTTCTGGCAGGAAAACCGATAAAGGCAACGACCGGAAACATTTTTTTCAAAGCAAATGCGACCTCTTCCTCCCGCCAATGACCAAGTGCGGTTCCCTGGACGGAGATCCCCAACGTACGATGTGCCCTGCCCTCATTGTTTCCATATGCTTCCGTCACTTTCATTGTGAGACCCTTATGTCTCATTTCAGGCGAATTCGAGTCGTCAGACACGGAAGCAATGTTGAAGACGGTACGGCTCCGTTTCGAGACCCATTTCGATATCTGTGATAAGCTGCTGCTCCTCGACTCGACGAATCCATCTTGTGCTGGAATGAGGGCGTTGAAGGCTTACCTGAAGGAGACCAGAAGCACCATCATTTCGGTAAGTTCGACATTAGCCAGACAGCAAGTAGTTAGCACCTCGATGTGCAACTCCCATGCCCATTGCGTAAAGGACACATGATTTCCGTTTCCGCCTTCCTGATTATGCGACTATTTCCGGTACTTTACACTAAAAGGTTCGCTTTTGCTATAGCAACGCAATCACAATGCCCACAATCCATCATATGCTTTAATTTCCGTGATTTAGCTACTTGTTATTGTTTCTCTGCTCACGATTATTCTACAGCTTGAATTTCAGCGTCTGCAAAAACCGATCGGACTTCTTGACGCCACGATGCCGTACCTGCAATCGATGCGTAAGCAGCACGCCAATTTCCCGGTAGTTTCGTGGCCGACGTTTGCCTCCATAGTCCGAACGGACGTAAATCCGCTCACCGGGGATGCGCACTGCCGGCAGCTTATTCAGCAACTCCAGCTGATTGGAGAGGTCAGAGACGTTTTGATAAAATGAACAGTTCCAAGAATTGGAAGGTGATCGCTGGTTTCCTCCAATATTATGATATTTCCAGGTGGTATATCTGCGGGACGAAACAGCTGAAATGGACTATGTTGTGCTGAATCCAGAATGGCTTGGTACGCATATTATTGGGCAGCTGCTCAGCGCTGAATTCCTTTCCAGATGCCGGTACGTTTCGAGCGTACCGTAGCGAGCTGAAGTAGTTCCCTTCTCCAGAAACTCGACCTTCGCTGTTTCGTTTTCGGTTAGAAGGGTACAACTTCGAAGCAGTGGGCTTTTTCTCGAGATACTGACCGATTATATTTTAGCATTCAGAGGTTAGCTAATGCTCTCTCATCTCCTTGCCATTCTAGAATCAACGGCATTTACTCCTTGGAGCACTTCGCGCCCATCTTTCCGGAGATCCCCGAGCCAACGGATCTTTTGCGGATGTTGGACGTACTCCAGCTGTGTGCACCAGCTGAACCGGATTCCGAAGAGACATTCGAGTTTCCTGCTTTCATACTAGCCACCGAATCACCTGATGTGTGGACTCGCAACAAATCCACCTACGTCTATGGAGGTGAGAGATCTTCACAGTTACTATCTAGGAGCTGGTCGGAAGATCCACCCTGTCACTATTCTGGTTACCTGGCTCGGAACACTGTGGGCTATATTCAAAGTAGTTAGATTCTGATGCGAATTTCATTCGACGTTGCTTGCAATGCCACTTTCGCCGCGTCGCCGCAACGTGAACCTCTCGACCGGCACCCCCGACACCCACTCTTCTCTTGGCTAGTGATCACTGCTTCGTGCGTTGGGCTAGTTGATCATGAAATCGTTCAAAATGACAAGCTCTAAGGCGCAAGCTGCGCAGAACGCGTTTGAACGTTTGACTTCCTCTGCATCGGCACTCCCTCAGTTTGATGGACGGGGCTGAACAGTATGGTCTTAGACAGCTTTTATGGCGTCTCACGGAGCTAGCGCAGGGGCATTGGTGCACGCAGCGTGGGGAGTTTGTGGGTATGAGCAGGGGGGTGGTACCCGTATCTCTGGGGGTACGTATAAGGGCGCGTTTTGGACACTCGAAGGGGACGCGAGCACGCGCAAAAAGTTGGTAGTAGATGTAGCAGCAGTTTTTTCCTACTTTCGCTTTTTTTGTCGGATGTTCCAATACTTCTCAATTTTTTTTGAAAAGATGGTTAATATGCTTAAAGACAGCTGGCATGATAATTTGGTACTCGACCTGAAATGCTAGCAGGGCGCTATACTGGAAAAATGGCGAAAAACGAAGAGAAAACGGTGCATAAACCTGTCGAGAAAAGCCTTCGTTTTTTAAGGATCAAAGCAGTTTCGACGAATTTTCCGCAAAGGGCAGTCTTGCCAGGAGTGAGGACGGCTTGACGGTAGATACGGTTTTGCGATGTTACGCTTGTAGTTGATACAACACCCGATCCGCCTTCATGAGAAATCTTTTCGCTTGCAGAACTTTACGTTAGCATAAAGCAATACTGAGCGCAGGAGCGGTTCGTTTCCATCTCTGGGCCGCTGCCAGGTGGGGTCAGTATGTTGTAGGTTGACAGGGCCCTTATGAGAGTGCGTTCAATGGAAAATGTGCTACGCAGTGCTTGCTCAGGATCACGGAGTTCCGTCCTGCCAGGCGTATTAGTCCTACTCGTTCTTAGGGTATTTTATCGTGAACTGCCCTTTAGAGAACAGAGGCAGGAACATTTTCGGCTTTCAAAGGTGATCCCTTATCCTGGTGCGCGTTATAAAGGATAAGGATAAAGTCTTCGCCGTTGATCAATCCCTTTGTGGGATGCGGCACGCATTCTACTTCCATTCAGAATCGTAGTGGCTTATTGAATGCGATGTGGCCTATACAATGACTTGCGGGGGCCAGCCGATGTACAAGTCAGTGTTTTATCCTCCCAGACGAATCTGGTACCAATTTACCGTCCCCGGAGGGTAGAAGGCTTGGTTGGCCTGGGCGGGTGTCGACCCGGGATTCGAACCGAGATGCTTCCGTACACACGAGGAAATTGGGTTAATGTTTTGCCCATTCCTTTGGCTTCATACTTCCAAATTAACCGCTCTGAAAGAGTGTGAAGGCTTTTCAGTTCTATCACACCGGATTGAGGCTGAAGGTATAGCCCATCATGCGATTACCCTTTACCATACCCTTTGTCAAATTGTGATGTTCAGCCCTAAAGCCATCGATCAGCATCGATAACTTTGCCCTTGTTTTTTTTCTGCTTCTTATCGGACCGGATAACGAGCGACTATAACAGAACAGGATTGGTAGAAACTATTATCAACTGCGAATAATCCCGTGAGATTATCTTCTGTTGATGTTCAGTCCTATAATTCCATGGATTTCCAGTTGCCATGGATTTCCATTAGGGGATTTGGTATCTGTTGTAGAAGAGATATGACTAAAATAGCTTGCAAGAAAATGTAATTTGCTGAAGATTAGAGCTAACTTTAGTTCTTGCTCCCTAAGTCGATTACCGATGCGCCATGCACTCATCTCCTACCCCAATCACAGAAGACATTTTATCGATAGCTTCACCCTGACATTTGAAAAAGCAAACTCTGTTCCGATAAAAGCGGACCAAATCGCATCCCGTCTATGTAGGACTTGCCTCAACATGACTCTGGTTCATGACAAATCCTCCCAGAAGTTTCCCACTCCAATATCTGAAATATTCTTGAATCTTTTTCCAGGCGTCCGGGTACATCCTATGCGAGGAATGGAGCGTTCTCTACAGAGCACCTTCCCGCGGATTCAAGTGGCACTTCGACGTAGTATGCATGACTTCCAGGTAAATAGGTTGGCCTTTCATGGCTAAAATCTGAGATTGTTTGCCGCTTCCCGCTGGAGTGCTACTATTTCTAGGACCCTATGGATGCGGATTTGATCCAATGGGCTGGTTGTAGTAAAATGTCTTCTGGTCAAATGGAGGCTCTTGTGAGGATACGTGGAGACGCTGTTGAGGTATGTAGTTTGATCTGGGCTTTAACGTTGGCTCTTAAAATATCTCAACTTTCAAGGTCCAAGTTCGAGGTCCTGCCGAAAGGGCTACTTCCTGCTTCTATTTCCTCGAAGATGTTGTGAACTTGGTTGAACAGACTGCTAGTGAAGTGGCTCCGGGTATTGGACTAGAACGGCATTTCCTAAGTCCGAAAGGATTACAGGTGCGGTTTTATCTGCTGTTTACATATTTGTACAAAAACGCCTGAGGCATTTGCGGTCGCAGTGCGACTCAATTGATTAAAGCATTGGTCATGTCGCACCGCAAGCGCTCGCGTCGCGCGCCTAACTATTCACAATACGCATAGGACAACGAAGTGCTTTCAGGAACACCACAAGAATCCCGCCTCGTTCCCACCAGAAGCAATGATGGCTATGCAACAACAAGAATCGTTGACTGTTAAAGGAACCCATGATGAAGAGGAGCTATTCACAGGTGCTCTTAACGAATCAATAAGTCGATATTTACATGGATGATGTGATAATAATTAGCCGTGATAATCGGCTAATCGCATAAGGTGATAAAACAGATGGCTTATCACGCAGGCTAATCTGTCACTCTTGAGCGAGCCGTACAACTTGCGGGCCAGGGAATAAGAAATCCTTTGGTTCAGGTGTTGCATAAATCGTGTGCTACCACGGTGGCACTCGAATTTTGGGCTGCAAAAATTTCGGGCTGGCTTCCTTGTCGTCGTGGAAACGGTGCGAGAGCAAGTGCAGTCAACACCCGTGACCGCACGTACCACAAAATATAGCACGCTACACACGTTTCTCAGCAGCGGAGGGTCCATCTGGGGCGCAGTTCTGCCCGTCCGTATCGGGCGAGTGTGGCCAAAAAGGCATTGCAAGTACTGTGACGTGCGCGATATTTGCACCAGGGCATTGATGAAGTAATGCTACAGAGTACTAACTCAAGTACAGTCATCATCCCTGCAGGCGAGGGGGTTTGTGAAGGGTGGAGGGGCGTGGATTGGGATCGTAGCCACGACAAATTGGTGCCGTCCTGAACGGCACCTAGGAAATGCTTTGCTAGTCTGCGCGCGATTCTGCGACTCGGATGTCCTGAACTATACATGACTGCTAGAGTTAGGTGCCGCAGGACTAGGCCTCGTCCGCTTGCGTCATTTGGCATTGTCTCAGTAGGAGGACGAAGACGAGCAAGTTTCCCACCGCATGCCCCCTGCGGACTGCAGTAGCCCCTTGCTCTGAACACCGATCTAGCTGCTTCATTTCTGCAAGAGTGGACAGCTAGATAGGTGAGTCCTCGCCATATGCCTTCCCCCTTCCCTCCCGCGTCCATCCAATAGTACTTGCAGTGATTCTTTTACCGTGTTCTCCAGGAATGATACCCGTTCCTGGACTTAATACCAACTTGTTTTGCTATTTCGTTAAGTCGCGCATATATCGTATCGCCAGTAGTTTCAATTTAGCGGGGATTAGAAAGCCTAAGTGTGATCGGTAGATATTATAGTGTATATATACTGTGGGTCTTTGATAGAAGGGGCTTAGGCCCGAAACCGTTGCTAACTTGAAAGAGCTTTCATTCACAAGAAAACACAGAAGATACTGTAACACGTGGTTGAACAAAGCTGTTTTTCCCGTGACACCTTTCTAAAATGCGTTTTTACAGATGTCGTCTGTTTCGGCTCTCGTGAAGTTGCTCGTCTTCTGACGTTAGGAATCGATGTCGGCGTGGCCGATCTATCAATAACTACCAGATGCGAACTCGCTGCACTACTCGATCCACCCGATGCCATGGGAAGGGACTGGTCGATACTTGCAGTCAAGTTGCACTTGACGGATCAAGTACCGGAGGTGAGTTCAGTGTAATTACCGCATTGAGCCGGAACTAGTTCTCAGCCGGCGGTCGCGCACGCGAAATTACTATTGCCAGATCGTCGCAGTCTTGAGCCACCTGCCTTTCCTTTTTTGGTGTGGTGCTGATCTCCACGATAGAGGCGCACAGTATGCCTGATTCAGAATGTGAAATATGTTTCTTGCCCAACGATGCGACCCTCCATATTTTTTACTTCGATTCGATCCCCACCGCGAACACCCCGAGAAAGTCTTATTCATCAACGGGTAGAAGGAGCTCTTTTCATCTATTGGGAGAGAGTTGTCTCACCGCTGCCCAGGAGGGAAGGCACAACGGCACAAGGCTCCCAGCCACCTAATACGACCCCGTGGTAATTCCCCAACTGTGATGCGCCCTGTTTTGAATTGACATCAAGCTTACCTCAAGTCTCAGGGTGCAGCAAAAAGAAAGTGGCAGAAAAAAGGATGAATAGGTAACGGTTTAGTTGAAATGACGAAACTTTGGATCAGTAAGAGTTTAATTACCTTTGATAAGTTGTTCTGTGCACAAGAGGTTGGTAGGTGGAACTTTTATTACGGCCTCCACAGCGAGAGCGGAAATGGCCGCTCAGATTCATTGTACTAACAACTAACTGAGCGGCCACTTCCGCTCTCGCTGTGGTGGACTGGGCCTCTGATGAAGACGATCTAGTCGAAACGTCAGGCCATAATAAAAGTTCCACCTACCAACCTCGTGTGCACAGAAGAACTTATCAAACGTAACAACAATGCCGAGGTTTTACGAAGAGAGAAGTTGGACACTACTTAAATTACCGTTTTGAGGGAGCGCAGAATTGGGAGAAATGCAGAATCTGTAGAAATGTCGAAATTCCGCACGAACGACCTTGGGGGGGGAGGGGACAAAGAGGGGACAGGGACAAAGACATGATAGGAATATTGATCCCAGAGACAAAGACATGACAGGAATATTGATCGCTCAGACCTGCCCCAGCAAAAATGCTCTTTCTGCGGAATTTCGGCATTTCTACCATTGCGCGGTTCTTCAAACCAGTGCGTAGACTTCCTTCCTTCCACAGTTTCGTCACTTCTTCAAAGCTGTCCTGTATGAGTGCGGTCTAGAAATAGTAAAACTGCCGCACCGCCGTATAGAGGGTGGGGAGAGTGACCCCTATCCCTCCAGCAACTTAGTACGACCCGGGTCAGGAATCCGCCAACGGTGGTAGATCCTGCTTCAAACCTCATAGACGCAGAGCAACAAGTGTACCTCAACTTTTCCTGTTTAGGTTGACTCCACTGGACAGTCTCTTTCACGGACGGATCAGCTCCTAGCTGAATGGGCGATTCAGCAACCGGAGCATGCAACCGTTGGTCGGCTATGCGAGATACTGGCCGAGTTGGGTAGATCGGATGCACGTGACACATTGTACCGTACGGTACCATTGTACTTGTTTGCACCACTTGACGACACCGGTGTACATCCTGTGGATTGTGGTGATTCCGGTGTAGTCTCATCGTGTCATTCGACAGGTAATCCACGGACAAGCTCCATATCATGATTACTAAGGACCAAATATGCCACAAAGCAAGTGGCGCACATACGGGTAGATTCCATTGATTCATTGTCTCCCCTTTCTTGTAGACAGACTCTAAAGTCTTTCCTTAACAAGTATGGCCTACGACATATGGGCAAGAACACGTGCGATTGAGGCACGGTACTAACAATGACTCATTACCAAGAACTTGACCCCTTAACCGTGCACCCACTGCAAGCAGGCCACCCTTTTGTCCCTGAATCGCGTAGTTTGTACATTCCGCGCCTGCTTCCACTACATTCTCTTTGTTTCTTGTGTCTTACCAAATCCATCTATACCTAGCATAAATGGGTAGGAATGCTCCAAAGTGTTGATACCATCGTTAGGGTATCTTCGGGGATTTGCTCATCAATTATCATAGGTGTAGAACTGTTTGCGTACATCGATCGTCGTTATTGTGACTAGTGGGTCGAACCTATTGACCCATTATCCTAGATCGGGTACACGCATAATTCGAAGTGGATTACACATATGATGCTTTTATATTCTAACCAACGATTCGAGTGACAGTTGTTGCTTTTACCCATAAAAACCGTAATCCCATATTATTCTCTTATCACCAACCAATCAACAATCAGCTGTGTCCATACGTGTTCAACATAATCGATATGTGATAACAAAAATCCAGTCATATACTTTTATAATTGTATGTTAAGGCTATTCAAAGTTGTGTATTTTGTACAGTGCCCTGTGATACATAGGATATATCAGAGTTGATGCGCATCATTCAGTTGGGTTACATTTTAATAAAGAATTTATACATATGTACACGATTCCACTTGACAATTCTTCAAACAAAGAAAGAGGGCAGAACCGTTCGGGAAATGAGAATTTACTACAGACAAATGCGGACAGTGCTTTCATAGCCTTGTTCGCTGCGAGAGAAGGGGCAAGCCGGGCGGGATGAGTCTGCGCCGCGCCAAACTCATCCCGCCTGGCTTGCCCCTTCACCCGCAGCAAACAAGGCTGTACGTTCACTTCTCTTCCGAGAGAAAATGAGGAACCTGACCGATTATCTTGTCGGTGAGAGGGAGTTTTCGCGGTTTCGGAGGGTCGTTCTCAACTGCTGCGACATGTAACGGGGTGTGAAGCAGCTTGTCGATCGACTTTGTACTTCGCCGATTGTACGTCGTAATGACTCGTTGTAGAGCACGAAACCGTTGCATCTTAATACGGAGGTTAGTCGGCATACGGTAACCGGAACCACTCGACTTACTGTACCTGCTTGTGAGTGTCGTCGCGTTCCTTGATACAGTGACACAGTTTATCTAGCTGAAAGGAGTTCACTATGAGAAAAAAGCTCAGGAACTACACACATCCCGAAGACTGGAGTGGTTGCGTAGTTCATTATATGGGTAGTCCCCTCCCCCCTTGGAACAACTGTCATCCTTTCTTGTACTGGACAAGCACATGATTAATTGTCCCCAAACCGGGACATCCCACAACAGAGTAGTGGCCGCCACACTACAACGAAGTACGCAGCCACGCCCACCCCTTCTCCGGGATACGTGTAGGCGCGACGTGTATGTACGGACATGTCTTACAAGGGAGGTCGTTCAGGGCGTGGTGAGCTTTCTCAAAATGGTCTTGTGCATCAGAAGACTGAGGTTCATTTTCGCTGCGCGCTTCTACGAATAAAAAAAAATAGGTCGATGGTTCGGATCCCACCGAGGACAAAATTTTGCTTTTCTACAATTTTTCATTTTTTGGATCCATGCATGTTTGTCTAAATAATTGGTCCTAA
>MU916835.1:1286-14419 GCA_036418165.1 Cooperia oncophora | reverse complement strand
TTGGTGACAGGCTGATCGAAGGTAGAAGGGTTGTCAAGTTTAACGAAATACCTGATATCCCCTCGGAGACGGGCGACGAATTCCTCGAGCACCCTATCCTTCTGTGTCAGGGGGTCCTGACCAGCTGTCGCAGCTCTAACCAAATTAAGTACCCTGTTGGCAAAGGACGAAGACGACTCACCGGGTTCCTGACGACAGGAGGACAACTTCTGTCTAGCTACGTACCTCTGCTGAGGGCTCTCGAAGAAAGCTCTGAGATGACCTCTTGACCAGGTCGAAGTTCTTCCGGGCATCGTCGTCGAGTTCCTCCACCTTTTCCCGAGCGACTCCGTTGAGATAGCCAATCGAGAAATTAGCTTTCTGCTCGCTGGAGAGACAGGGCGCATCCTAATGACGTCTTCCAGTCTACGAAGCCATATGGAGAACTGAGGGCCTTCTTCCGTAGTACCTGAAAAGGGTATCACCCTGGGGGCTTGCGAGTCAGAACCAAGCAGACTGTCGGAAGAGAATCAAGACGGCTGCCAACCGCTGAAAAGGACTCATTCAACTTACGAGACAATGAAGTGTTACCTTCATTAATTTCTGTGCCAGGGCTGACGTCTGAGACCGGGCATCTCTCCACACCTGAGTAATAGCTATCGAAGCAGCATCCCGTAGGGCCTTAGCATCCCGTGCGTGAACAATCTCAGCATCCTCCATCCTGGAAAGGGAGTCATCCAAGGGCGCAGTGAGAGCGCCAGGTAAAGGCGGTAAAGGCTCTATAGAAGGAGCAGCAGCTCCGATTACCGCATAATCCTCCGTGGCCACACGTTCTGGGCTAGGAGCAGCAGCTCCAGTCGACGGGGGAGAAAGGACTCCGGATGTCGCACCACTTCGAGTGGTCGGCATAGCGAACGACGTAGACGTTGATACTGACGAACAGTAACAGACGGGTGAGGCAAGGACTACAGGGCCCCCTTATATAGCGAGGGAAGGGGCGTGTCCGTACAGTAACCCGAGGGCAGAGGTCAGACCAGAGGATGAAACTGTTCGCGAAGGTCAAGGCAGTACTGTAGGAATGTGGTATGTGGTCGATCCCTGCCGATCGGATGGGAACGGGTGGAATAACGGAAAACATCCTGAAGGTTAACGCTTACCCGATGCGAAAAACAACAACGGAATGGAGAATACAGGCGTGAGCTTCAGAAATGTTGTGAGAGCGGCGGGGGGGGGGCGCTTTTAGAAATGGTATGAGAGCCGCGGGGAGCTCTTTTAGAAATGTTATGGGAGCGACGGGGGAGCATACTGTGGCTCGGATGCCTGACGAGCCGCTGATGACTCGTCGAGACCGGAGGTCAGCGAAAATTAATGAGCTGTCAGGAAGTCTATCGCCCTGGCTCTAGGTGAACGGGGCGAAGCGGCTTCGACAACCCGGGTTTCCGCTCCCTGCACGATCGCGTGCTAGACGTGCAAGTTGGTCGTGCTCGTCCCTCGAACGTTACATCGAACCAAACTCGGAACAAACGCGAAACCTGTAGAGGTTCGCGTCATGCGGCAACTCGCTACAGGCGTGCGCCGAAGGTGCGGCGGGCGTCCTTACTGGGACAGCACAGGCGGAAATCAACTCAGCGGCAGCCATCGATCAAAGTCGATTGAAGTAGTACAGCTAACCCAAGAGTGACGAATAACGTGCTTGAATGCAGAGGAGCAGGAAAAGCAACGGAAAGTGAAAAGAAAGTAATGGTCACTAAAGCAGGATTCTATACTAGCGAGTCATTCACCCTCTTCTCAAAACGGCAAATGCCTGGGGTACCCCTCTTTGTTAACCAGGCGCAGAATTTGATTTATCTCAGGGTCACTCAGTTTCTTACTCGTCGAACCTCATTTCCAAATTCACCGTATGACTCTTCAGCGAAATGAAGATAATTCCTTCAATAAACTGAACGACGTGCACGTCCTCATAACCAACTTCACTTCAATCATATACTCTCGTTAAAGACCCATCAGGCCCCGGGGCATGTTCAAATTCAAAAGTTCTCATGCGTTGGACGCTACAGTAACTGTTTTTGAAATTTTCAACAAAAGCTGCCCTTCTGGTCGGGAAAACAGAGCATGAATTCTGACCGTCTCATGTGAAGACTAGCGTAATGCACAAAAGGTAACCAAAGAAAGAGAAATTTCATGGGAAAGACGAAGTGAGCGGAGTCATCCTACATTCGAATATCGTACGCCGAATTCAGACAAGGTATTCCCAGCCCATTTCAATGTAAAAGCAGAAAAAAATACAAGCGGACAAATTCGAAGCATAATTACTACCAAGCAAGCAAGCAAAAGCGTGAAGAAAACTGCCGGATCGAATGTTCGATGTCCCCCGTAATGGATTATCCCAAGCAAAATGAGGTGATCAGGCTCATTTTCTCGAGAAGGCCCAACAGGGCCGGAAAAGGGGACTCACCTGCTCCTCGGTCGAGACTCGCTGCTACCAGTAATAGGTGCGAGCTTACCGCTCGCGAATCCCCGAGTGTTGCCTTCAATACAGTCTACTAGCGTATCATGTTTATTAGAATATTAAGGCGATCAAGGTGGAATAGGGATTCGGCGTAGTTGATGTAGTTGACGACGGACCCATTGGTCGGCAGCGTGACAGGGAGTCGGCGAGCCCAGAGGCGACGCGAGGGCAGGCAGAAGCGGTCGTCGGTTGGCATCCAGCAGATCTCTCTCGTCGACGTCCAGCGCGAACCTTAAGTATTGTCGGTGAGATGAGTCATGCATATCGTACTCTGACCTTCTCCTCTCTCTCTCCTCTCACGCTAGCTTCACGCAAACCGTCGGCAACCAGAAGGAGACCCGAAGTGAGAAGGGTGCCGTATAAAGGTAGGAGGGTTCTCCCTATGGTTAGCGACTCGTTCGCTCACACTCTCTTACAATAGGTAGGCTGAAAGAGCGTGAACAGAGATCTCGTGGATCCTTGAAAAGGCACGGAGACGAAAGATGGCGGACATCATGCTCATTTTATGAACCATGAGATCTAACTGACACAAATGTAAAGATAACAGCAGAGAACACCTCTGGAAACATACCACTGACCTTGCTTCACAACCCCCATCCGGTGTGAAGACTAGGTCATGCAAACAATTGCTTAAAGGGTGCTGTAATAAAACTGCTAGTTATCCCGCATTCTCTTCCACTTCTAGGAGCTCGGGCCACAGCTTATAACGACGTCCTGTTCGCTACAGAGGTTGAGGCGTGTTAGAGAAGGTAATCACAACTTCATGTCATTTGCGGGATGAGACTGGCATGACGCTAACTTTTAAGTGGTCGTATACCGCATGTTATGGTGCACGATTCTTCTCATAGCCTATCACGTGAGGAGGATGAAGCAGGGATCTATTATTGAGTTTAACTCAAATTTCACTAATTAGAATCGTTATTGTGTGCTGCTTGTTTGTGTTTGTTCAACCTGCCATCCATGGCTGCCTTCGCTGTGATTGTAGGACGTCAAAGAAGAGATGAAGGTATTAGTAGGGAGCACCAGATTAGGGATCTCTAGTGGACTGGTCTGATTTGCGCATAAATCTTTTCTGTCCGTGTGTCATACATTCACAACACGGTACTAAATAGGATGGAGGAGAAACATGAAAACACTGAGAATGGTAAACAGCTGAAGGGAGGAGAAACAAATGAGGCGCTCGCGGTAGGTAGGGTGTGGGGGAAGTAGGGTTAGAGGTCCGAAGATAGACGAAGGAAACCTAACAGCAAAGAGTGGGGCGTATTCTGAATGAGCGTACTCCCTACAGAAATCATCACAAGGTTTTAGAAAGCCCAGGCTGGAAAGAGTGAGTACTGGGGGATTCGGAAAGGGCCGATGTTTTTTTTGATGAAGATAAGAAACCACGGGAGCGCATGTCCTGGCAACACTCAGACGATCTGCCACATTCGCTTTAAGTTATAGCTGAAAGCACTTTCGTTTTGATATACTTGAGGTCATGTCTCTGTCCAACACAGAACAAGATGACAGGTCTCAGACTGAAATATCCCACGAGTAACCATTCTGTGCCATGTTCAAATGCCACGCCTACTCCGTCTCAGGGATAAGGAGTGTACGTCTCGCGACAAAAATATTGGGTAGTATGGCTCAAATAACAAGAACAAGGAGGAAATCAGCTCAACAAGAGGAGTCCGAAAATGTCCTAGCCAGGGTCACGTGTCGATCCGTCTTGTACTAGCATAATGCGAAGAGAGGAGTGCCTGGACGAGCTCTCACTCGTTGGTATCATAACGATATCAGTATTTTTCCCTTACCACCCCACTCTCACCATTCGGAATAGAAGGGTTCGCAGCGGAACAACCTCAAGGTCACTAGGACATACCAAGCCAAAAAACAGCTGATCGCCGCCGCAGCTGTCAACGGGAAGGTGGCGGATATGCGGCGCGTGTTGAGCGCGCACTGAATAATGGGACGCATGCTAGCTGTCTCGCGCCGCTTTGTCACACGTGACGCGGTCGTTGCTGCACCCGCGCCTGTGGTCGTTCAACCGCCCTAATCAAGTGCCGGGTCTGTACAGATGAACAAAGGGTGTGATGTGGGTTTATTGGCGCGGCATTGCACTTGTCGCTGTCAGCTAGCATTGTTATCATGTATATGAACGCCGGAGAAGCTACGAAGGTACCGAACACCATGGTTAGGGGAGGGGGTGGGGTCGAAGAACGTCTCCGTTTTTCTCGCCACTCAGAATGTGCGCCAATGACGTCGTTCCCTAGCTCCTCCCACATGGCACTCCCCAGCATGTTTTTGAATGAAAGCACTTTCAGGGTTTGCAAGAGCCGCGCTTCCTGCAACCGTCGGCAACCAAATGCTAGGGAACCATGGTCAGGAAAAGAATTCCGGGAAAGGGTAACTATTCGTGCAGTAGGAGCGGCAACACATTGAATTGATGATAATGGAAACGTTGTAGTAAGCTTAAAATGTGCTGAAATGAGATTAATAGGCTCCCTGCAGAAGTGATTGGGCCCCGTCACAGTTTTCCAAGAGGAGATTCCTAATGAATGCCCGTAGCAACATTTCGTCCATTGTTATAAAGACGTAGAGCTCCAAAATTCCAATGTGTTCTATTCTTCTGTTAAAGGAATCTAACAGGCTGATCTGGCCTTCTGCATAACAAACACCGATCTGCGGGTTTTGAGGCCTTGAGTTCAAATATGCCTTCCGCATTGCGATCCGCTGAATGAAGGTGTGAAAGTTTCTCCACGTTTTTTTTGTTTACGTGACATCTTGAACTTTTGTGCATGGTCCTGTTACGAAACCCTGTGACGCAGACGGATAGAGGGCAGCGCTGCCAAAGCATCGAAACGTGCAAAAAACGTATGGCGAGCCAGGAAACGGGATTTTCAAGGGGAGGGGACTCCGGGGTGGGTGAGCTACTTATAGTCGGTGAAAAGCTGGAGTGAGCGAAGTCACAACGGCCATAGAGTGCCATGCGGACGAGAGTGCAGAGAAAAAAAGAGAAGATATACGCGTTCAAATGGAGTGAATTCAAGTTGTCCGTAGACCCTTTTTTGCAGAGGCGCGTAGGGGCCGGAACGAATTAGGCCAGTGAATTTTGATATCAATTTTATTTCAGACTTTAATTTTAGATTCCAATAATTCAGTGTGTTATATTGTGCCTCACGAGGTTTTTGGATGGAACTACTCATTTAACGGCTGGAGAATATTTAATTTCAGATATTCAAATTGTATTTACGGTGGGAATGAAAACTACAACTCCTTTTCTGTGAAAGCATCTATCCCTTGATGTAATTAGATGCGGTGGGCATAGCAACATCATAAAAACCAGACGTTGCTCGATCGTTGAACGGTGTTCAGTTTGATACAATTGTCCATGCTCACTAGGGAAGATCCCGGAAAACACTCATGCAATCTTTGAAAGGACCTGAAGTAGGGTCGATAGAGCTCTACGAGGTTATTTAGCAATCACAGATCGCAAAACTGCAAACATGTAGAGAGGTAAAGTTTGTAATGGTGCCACGCTTGGTGTGGTTTGAAGCATAGCGTAGACTCGCACGTACCAAATCGACGTCGTGGTGGTCACCTTGTAAAGGTTTCCCGCTTCACAGGCACGATTTGACGTATGCGACCCTCGGGCGTGTAGTGGGCCGTAGGTTGAATTGCTGGCAGGGGCTTTTTAACCAATATTACCCGCAGCAGCTGCTGGGAAAGGCTCAACTGGCTGCCATAGCTTCTCTGCTCAGAGGAAAGTGTGAAATATTCCATTCGCGGTTGCTTTTCGAAGGCAGTGGGCACGATGACCGGGGCGGGAGCGTCATTTATGGAAGGGCTGCGAGATGGCGTTTACCCATACCCCACTCACAGACCTTTTAATCCAACAACGTGTATGGACCGCCCACCCCAGCCACAGTGCTCACTGAATTTGATGCCATCTCTGGGCCTGAGAAACAATCCCTTCGCGATGATGCGTGTAAAATGGTTGTCCAGCGGGAAAGCTCAACCCTTCTACGCCATTGCACAGAATTCCATCCGAATTTGGATTATCTTCTTATCAAGTTGATTCAGTTCTTCCAGTTTATTGCCCTTGGCTTTCCGTTTAGAACGCGACAGTATCTAAGATTTTATTTTCGCTATCCGTACGTGGCTTGTCAAAAGGCTGACCTGATGCGATCCTTGCTCGTGCTTGCCCTGAAAACATGTAGAATGTTGTTGTTGTTTTTGTTGCTACATAGTTTCATTTACACCATATTGATTTCACTTTTACGTCATTCTCCTTACGAACCCCCTCTTGAGGATGACGTGATTTGCGGTGAGTCTTAAAAGCGTGTTTGGTCTTTAGATGTAGATGTGTTTTACTGAGTTTTCCCCTGTATTGGGTCACTCACTGTGTCAGCTCACTTTACATCTTGATGCTGCATTGCCCATCTTTTTGGACGACCAGGATCCTTCCCGTCCGTTAGACAAGCCAGCAGTAGAGAGTAATTTCCTTTGACGCGACCAGACCCCATCGCGACAGCTAAGAGTGAATTCCCTTCCACCAAGCACTTCGTAAGTTGGAGAACCCCTGCGTGGGGGCGTATTTGATCACTGTCAGTCATCTCGGCTTGTCCTGTTTCACTGCTATTGGTTCACTGTTTTCACTGTGCTATCCCTCCCCCCCCCCCCCCTCTTTTATCCGCTCGATGGGCAGTTGTCTTGATGGATGGGGAACGAGGGTCACAGGTCGTCAGATATTTCGGGTTGGGCGATATCATAAAGAACAAAGAGGATAAACTTCCGCCGTTGATCATCCGCTTGCCGTGTATCGTCACGCTTCCCACTTCCATTCAGGATCGTACTGGCTTATTGAGGGCTATGTGGCCTATACAATGACTTGCGGGGCCAGCCGATGTTAAAGTCAGTGTTTTTATCCTCCCAAACGAATCTGGTGCTAATTTACCGCCATCGGATGGTAGAAGGCTTGGTTGGCCTGGCTGCGAGTCGACCCCTAAATCTGAACCCGACTGCGCAGACGGTAAGCGCGCCACTTGTCACTACACCACCTCCTTTTTAGGGGATCATATACTGCAAAATTCCCTTCAACGGTAGGACGAGCTCTTTCTTCTGCTAACTCGGACCAATAATCCTGTGATTGTAGAGTTTGCTGAAGTACCTGCGCGGTTATATTGGTAAGAATGGAAATTAGACGGCCTGCGGGCGGTGTCGTTTGGAGGCATTTGGAAGTGTTCCCATCAAAGTGTTGCTAATATAAAATACATGATAGGTAAGAGAACGAATATCTGCCTCAGAAGGGCAGAAGGAGCTTCGGAGTGGGTAAATTATATTTAATGGGTGAAAAGGAGATTCCGTGCTGTAGCAATCCCAGTTTTCGTTTCGTCGTTTTCGTCGAATGTTAGTCTTATAAAAGAAGATATCTCTAGGATATTACTGAACAGAGGAACAAAATATAGATTAGACAATGGTATAACAAGGCAAGAAGTTAAGCGGTGTTCGATGGATACTTCGTGAAGCATAAATTTATTCACAATATAAATATAAAGCTAGCAGTCAAAAAATTAATCTTACTGCAGAAATATTTCCGTTTATGTTACCATGGAGAAGTTGAACCTTTACTAACAAAGGCTAATATTGAAAACACTACTGGTTCATTATCAAGCACCGACTGCCCGTAACGCTTGATCGCGGGAAATGTCAAGAGGTGTGCATGCACTTTAGTATGGGCTTGTTTAGTGTCCCCTCACGCAAGGGGCAGCTTTCAAAGGAAGTGTGAGCGGTATGATCATTACCCTGATCAGGCTTGCCGAATGAAGAAAAATGTGAAGCTATGCAGTTCCAAGCACCTGATGTCATATCGAAGATGCGTTCCTTTCCGGCAGCGATAAGCACATTAGACTCTATTAGTGGAGAGCCCCACAAACTCATTCCGTTTTTCGTTTTTCATTTTGCCCATTTCCTGCGACATAGTTAGTCTTCACTAGTTCCCTCTGGTGAACCTACTAGGGAATTCCATTCCATTCTGCGTTTTCATTCTCACCCCTTGGACCTTAAGGGTAACTCCTAGCAGTTTTTCGGATGTCATGGTCAGCCAGCGTTGACGGCTTCACTCTAAATATTGCGAACTTGCAACTTTTCTCCACTCTGAAGGATTCCTTATACAACCAAGGGACCAGGTTTAACCAGTTGTTTCAAACCGTTTTCTGATCGTTGTTCTGATCAACCTGATTTCCAAGAGCTGTTCATGCATATAATTGCACTTCCCAGTATTCCTAGGAAGTGACTCATTGATCTAGACTTTTTTCCTGTTCGTTTGTGGAACCTGATACGCATTCTCCGGGCTAGTGAACTCTTTCGTTTCAACAGTTCCTTCCCTCTCTTTTTTGGGGTGTAACGACCCCTCCCAGGTTTTCTTCTCATCCAGCTGTAGGAAGTACAACTTTCTCTCCACCATTTCTTAAGTTCTACTCAATTTCCTACCACTTTTTCCAGAATTTTGTCGAAAAATTTCCCACTTTGACCCAAAAATTTGTTGGGGAGCGGGGTTGGAATAAATAGCACACAGTTCAGACGAAACAGAAAAAATACCAGGAGAAGTCAGCAAAGCTTTTGCGAAGTTTTAGAGGGTGTAGGAAATTAGGAAATACCACCTCTCCACAACACAAATACGACCCCCTCCCCCCTCCCAGCAACAAATACGACCTCCCTGTTAGGGTCTGCTTGACAACAAAGTGTCCTGGATTGAATGTTGCTGTCTCCTCAACAACAAGGTGTCGTGGATGTAAAACGGCAATCACATCCAGATACTCCGCTTGATCGTTTGCGGAGCGGTCTAAGATTACTTGCAAAATTTTCTGCATTCACCAACCCTAGAGTAATGTACTCTTCCTTCCCTGCCGCAGTTCATCTGTTTTTGGTAGATAACCGAAGATGTGTACCTCATTTGCTCAACAGTTTTTGGGGAGGTTGTCTCTCAGAAGGTGCTCGCCAGCGCCCAGTCGGGCCCTGATCTCGACGCCCCGAATGCTTGTACGTCAGATTGCTCGGTCCTAGTGACTGCAATGGAGGGTTGTTTTTGATAGTTCTGCCTTCGCGTTCACATTTTGGTTCGAGAAACGTAGCTATAACTCAAACTGGGGTCTCTGTCCAGCAGTCGTCTTCTAAGAAGTGCGTCGTATAAGTGGACCACGATTCCCATATGCAAAAAAAAACAGAATGTGATTGTCCCTCTCTATTTCAATTGCCTCGCGCGTGCTGTCGATCTTCAAAGTTAGTTTTTTTTTGTCTAATGTGATTTGAAGGGACACTCGAGAGCCAATGATACTACGAAAGTACATCGTAGTCGGAAACCAACCCAATGCGCAGTCTTTTCTGGGAACATGACGCCAGCGGATATTCGTGCGAGGATACTAGTAGAATTTTCTATTAGGTTGGGTAGAAAGTGCAACTTTGGAAACGAATTTCAAACGGACTTTTTTATAGAACGAGATCATCAACCGGTAATGGAATAACCGTTGATACCTTTGCGTGTGCCCATCTTCCGAACAGCTTCTTCTTCCTTTCTCGTGAAACTATGGCGTCTGCGATGAGAACTCACCGCTCTTTTCGAAATCGATTGTCAAATTTCCTGCTCTCTAGATCGCGTTTCAGAGCCATACACACAAAATCGCTTAGATGGGGGTAGGGTGGCTGCGTACTCGAGCCGAACGTGGCTGCTGCCCGATTTTGGTTTTAGAACAATTGTAACCCGATCTTTGTCCGACACTGATTAAGATGGCAGTTCGTCTCATTTTGAAATGTGGCACGAGTGACGCGCCTCACGCATGTTCAAATGCCACGCCTACTCCGTCCCAGGGATAAAGAATGTAGATGGTGGAGCAATGGTGGAGGCTTTAAAATGTCCCTATCATTCCTATTCTTCTTAGTCTGATAAGCTACCAACAAGATAAAACCAGAGGAAAGGGTCTTAACAGACACATCGCTCATGGAGTGTACAACCACACCTTATTATTACAAAATGGCTTAGTGAATCGTAGGCTCTTGTACTTCTACAAGCTCCGGCAGTAGCTTATAACGTCCTATAACGTCCTACTCGCTGTGGAAGTTGGGGCTTGTAAGAGCAGATGGATCTGGCGCGGCGAAGCTCGTTTTCCACCAGTTTTTATAGCTTGCCCGTTTTAACAACTGGTGAAGAATGGGCTGGCGATGCACCATTTAGCCCCTGACACGCCTCTGCGTTTGCATCGAAAACAACTGTACATTGCTCAAGCCCCAAATTTCATTGTGTTATGAACCCTTTACAAGGTTGAAAACAAGGCCACTCTTCGATGGGGACCGATGGAATCCAATGCTCCATCTTCAACATTCATACTGCTTTTTCCTGGTCTTTCGTATGGCTGTAAAAAATATTGATATTCAGTAGCTGGGAGAAGCTTGGGCGAGCGCGTTTCTTTGAAGACAACTATATTACACAGCAATAAGGTACTTTTTTGAAACTGCAAGCTTCCGAAATTCTAATGTAAAACAGTTTTTCCTATTGATGAGTGGCAGAACCCGACATTTGCTTCATCATTTTTACCTTGGTGGAGCTAAACATCCTGTGTCGGCTTATAACTCCGTTCTGATTTTCGTAAGTAGTATCCTATTTACAACTGATTTTATGACCCTTATGCGCATTCATGTATAAATTGTATGCAGGACAATCTATATGAGACGCGCGAGCGATAGAACTAATAGGTACACACCTTGAAAACGACTGCTCTATAGCTGCCGCAATTGGCATGATTCTCACGCATGGCTCAGGTAGCGTCGAAATCGGTGTGATTTCCTGAACATGAAAAACGATCGCCTTCGAGTGTCTGGGCAAACAATCCTGCCCTATCCTGCCTGACAAGTCACCTGAGGGCGTCTGCAATACATAGTCGACACCACTGATATTTCGATGCAGTTCTGTTTATACTGCTGTAGTATGCTCCAGCACTTTTGTATCATTTGCCTATACTCATGGATTACAGGGTTTATGTGGTTGGCAAACCTCCACATATACAGATTTGAGCGAGGCACTTTCTGGTGTGCAACCTTGCAGCCTATTGCTTAGATTGGTATTGGATTGTGTAGATAGTCCCTTGGCAACAATTGGACAAGGGTAGGTCCAACTACAAACCCCACAGCCTCGCTGAAGTCAATCTATCGCCTTGCTCCTGCTATATCTGGCAAGAACATAAATGGACGCTACCCATAGCCTCTTACAGACTCATGCTGATCGGCTACAAATATCCCATTTTTCGCTCTTCCTGGGTCGAAAACTGTAGGTTATCACAAGGGCGCAGTTCGGCGCCGGGGGGGGGGGGGGGGCATCGTGCATTTTTGTAATCCCATCGACGTGTCTAGCCTTACGAGAGTTGACAGATTTTATCATGGTGGCTGGATAAGCCCGCTCCAGCTACACAAGAATTCACAGTTTTCACTTCGCTTGCAAACCGGAACTAGTGGAACTGCGAAAGTGCAAAATGCCCTTCCCCCCCCCCCTCCCTCCCGCCCCGTCGGCGAACAGCGCCGAGCAGGTCTTCAAAGAGGTATACTCTCCGGATCGATTTCGATTGTGCATGCTGTTGATCAGGCTGCAAATCCTTGCCCACATCGATCATTGAGCTCTCAGTTAAGGGAGCGCCCACGTTCATTTGATGTTCCCGCGCCCTCTCTGGATATCATAGCCCTCCCTATGAGGATGCAGTATGTACTAGTTTTGCATCTCAAAAAGGCGAGAGGATAGCGCCGTTCGCTAGTGAAGAGTCGGCCCCGCCCACCTGGCCAGCATAGGGTTCTATATAGGGCATTTTCCATGATTTTTTCTGCTTTTTTCTTCACTACTGGATCACGTATTATATGAGCTCCATAACTCATTATTCTTGAAAGCGGGCTCAGCCTTTAAAGGCTAAGCCAAAGCAGTTATGGCAGCCAGGTGGGCGGGCGGCATCCTCTTCACAAGCGGGTGGCCCCATCCTCTCGTACTTTTGAGCTGCGAAATTAGTACATCCTCCACCCTTGTCGAAGTACATCCTCCACCCTTGTCGACAAAGCTACGATATCTGAGGAGGGCGTAGGAACATCGAATGAACGCGGACGCTGCTTTTAAGCTTATTCCTCTTGCGGAAGGTAAATAACCCCACACCTTTGGAGTAACTTGTGCGTATCCAGGAGTACCTCTTACATATGATGTTCGAAGAAGAAATGAAATGTTCCACGGACCATAGTTGATATCTTCGCAACGGGGTGGGAGGTTTCAAGAGGGATGGAACGAGCCCAGCCGCGGACGTTCCACGCCATTAGTCGTTTTCTTCCAAACTCGGTCATTAACCGATTGTTGTTGGTAGACGATTCAGCCGGAAAAAGGCGCACTCTGCACTCCTTTATACCGTCCTGAGCAGGTACGGTCGTCCATTTGTGGGCGGGCGGGGCGGTGGGCGTTTGGTAGGTATGTTGCAGCTTGATAGGGCCTTATAATGGTACCCTCCTCGGAAAAGGCGCTATGCCGCGTTTGCTCAGGGTCGCGGAATTTAGTCGTGCCAGGGATATTAACCCTAGTCGTCTAAGGGAATTATCGTGCTATCTGCCTTTAAATAAGAGGTCTCTATCTCGTGCCTCTCACTGGTGA
>MU916834.1:0-11994 GCA_036418165.1 Cooperia oncophora | reverse complement strand
CATAAACTGGCGCAGTTCGGCTTGGTGGGGGCATTTTGCTGGCTCCCATTAATCACTGACAATCCTTCCAGGAAGACCTGTAAACTGTTAAGCTATGCAATAGCAGCTTTGTCCACATTTCACAAGAATCTACACATTTCACCAAGGTGTGATGTGTCATTTAACACTAACGAGTAGGAGAAACTAGCGAAAGCGGAAACGCCCCTCCCAAGCCGAACAGTGCTCATGGATTTCCGTAGCACTTTACCATACACGCAATAAAAAACACATTGCATATTAGCGATGGCGATCGAAAAGCCATAGGAAGAGGCTACCTTTGAGCATCTTGGATTCAAAATACAGCTAACATTAAAAATGCAAATTGTTCACTCTCACCTATAACTGTTGTCGCCACTCGACCATCCATAAACGTCTTTCTGCATGCATTTCGCACCGTCTCCACGTCTATCGCCTAAATATTGGACATTTTCAAGAGTCATTATGATCCATCCCCTCAAAACACATTCCACATTAAAAGCATGCGCGGAGTCACGTGGACCACTACACCTTCCTCATCGCCGTCTTCGGATGGCTCATCAACTAGAAGAGCGCAGTGTTCGAGTGGATTCGTCCCTATTAGGAGCGTGGGAGGCACCTTTGGGCCTATTTTGCACACTTTATGCTCTATCGTTTTTCCCAAGCGGGTATGGAGCTTTACTCCCCAGTCACGTTGCAGTACGAGTTCGGCGGGGGAGGGGCATTTTCGAGTACTTCTGTTTCCTTAGTTCCGGTTTACAAGTCTCACTCTGGCGAAACCTGTGAACTCTTGTGAAGCTGGAACAAGGCAAGCCATCATGTTAAAACCTGTCAACTCGAGAAGAGGCTGTCTAGATAGGTCGACACGTAGATGGGTAGCAAAAGTGCAAAACGCCACCCCCACCCCACCCCCGTCGTCGAACTGCGCCGTACTTGGGAGCTATTGTGCCGCAATAGCCGCTACGAAAGAATGCTTCACGTTCCTCTCGAACCGATTATGTCAGCTTGCAACCCACCAAGTCATTGCCTTGTGACTTAAAAAAATCAAAGACAGTAGTTAATTGTAATATAGGAGGGAGAACTCAATGGTGCTTAGATTCCCCGAATGATTGGGGCCCCCTATCAGGAAAAAAGCTTCCTGGAGGGAATCGGTCCTTGCTCGCAGGCTTTTGGCCTTCTCCAATGGTGTAATGACTCGGAGCATAATTTTCACACCCTCGCTGATTTAAATCGGGCCCACCACAATGACAGCATGATATTTACGTCGAAAACGGGGTGCACGTCACAAGTGTGTAATGACGGAAGCCTCCGAGGAAACCATTGATCATGTCATCAGGAAAGCTTTTCAAACAACGATGAGGGCGGTGGCAAGGACGTAGGTCTCTCACACAGCTTTTGATCATGTAAGAATCGTACTACAGCGAATCTGAAGAGGCTACCTCCATATTTGGAAAAAACGACAACCACGGAATGCCCCCAGTGGGCCACCTCCACACTTCACGAAGGTAAGGAATATATTCGACAGAGTAAGTGAGCAGCCCAGAAAACCACAGTTCCAATCCACAAGCCTTCTTTTTAAGAAGATGACGTGTCACACACACGCGCACCCGAATGACGTCCTCTGATACGTCCCTGCCGAGTATGTGACAAGAGAATCGTAATTCACCGCGCTGGTGGGCGTCGCGTGCGACATCGCGCCCGCAAATGACGATGGTTCCAGGTAGTAGATGGCGACAACAGGCAATTCAGAACCGAAAATAGTCATGAATGTCTACGATGACGGGGTCTACATGAAGTCCGGTGCTTCATCGACAGGTTAACACGAGTTATGAAAACGCCGCGAACATCACCGCGCGCGGCGGAGCGGTAGATTACAATTCTCTTGCCGGTCTCCCGTCTCCGCCAAGCACATGAAGGTTTCCCGATCATTATCGCATGTTAAGCAATGTTCATATCGCGATTGGAAGGGACTAGTCGCGCGTCTCGGCAGCGTTCAGACCTCGCGAGCCGCGATGGTCATGCGAAGTCTGACCGCTGCCTTCGAGAATTCCTTACTGTCACCAACCGCCCATTATCGCTAATCGTCGATGCGCGACAACGCGCCACTACTACTAGGGAGCCCCAATGCTATAGATGCGAAAGCAGCCACAGACGGGAATCAATCAGCGCCAGTTGGATTTTGAGAGAGTGTAGGATAAGAGGATGGTAGGCGCTGCCTTCACACAATCTGGTACTCCCCTGTCTTCTATACTCTGTCAAAGCACTGGCGGTCAGTGCCGATCGATACCAGACTGCGCGATTAGGCAACGCGCGCACTCGTCTTCCTCCAAACTCTTCCTCAAAACACAAGCGGCCGGTCGATTTCCGCCTGCCTCTGCATTCGCGTCTATAGCACTTTGCAGGATAGTTGTGTCAATTGTAGGCGTCGCCGAGCTTACACCACGCGCGACGCGACACCATTGTAAGTCTGAACACTGCTTTCGAGGATGTTCTGTGATCAAGCGCCGTTCACCGCAAGTCACTGGACTGTCGTAATGACCAGAGGTAGTGTCATCCTGAATGGGACTGAAACAGTGGCTGCAAACGTCCAGCGGGTAGCGGTGGAGCGCGCACAGCTGCCTCCTAACCCTTGATAGGCACGAACCTGGGCTACACCAGCGGCGCGTGCAGTTCAGCTTCCCAACAACAAAGGTAGGTTTCAGGACTCCTATATAATTCGCGTTCTATTTGGAATTAGATACATAGATTATCTATAGCGTTACCCACACTCTTGCATAAACAAAACTCCAGAAACCTGAATTCGCAGCTCCAATTCTGGTACAGGAATCCGTCGGCCGTAGCACAATAGCTGACGTCCTATGTCCTCACAAATTGGTGTAGAGCCATCGAGCATCAACAAAGAGATTTGTCAGCAATGTCCGCTTTCCACACTCCACTTGCTCGGCGTCAACCTCTTAATTGAATAATCAAACTGTAAAATTTGAAGTTTAGGAACAGAGGATGAGAACTAGTGTTTTCTATTTGGCAAACAGATGTGGAAATACAAAAAGCAGTTCGTTACTGGTCAGGGCATGAAAATCACTCACCATCGGCTAACCAACGCCACTCATCCACTACACCATCAACTAGTGCATCGCTGGCAGATTCTTCTGCGACAAAATAAACGCCAATAAGACCTGTGTCCTGCAAAAGAAAACGCAATAGATGATTTTTGTCGTAAAAAATGACTGCACAAAAGTCACATCCAAATGCAATTCTGCACTTCAAAGATTCATGTCCGGGCACCTAAGACAACCACACGCGTAGAGACGTGAGATTGAAAGATCTACCCGGCTGCATATTTGATCGCTTCGCGATGATCTTGCGACTACTGTCAGAGAACATGATGATTATGAACACCATACTCCCAGTACTAGTCGCCATTACCGTGCAGTTGAAATGTGTTTATAGAATTCAGAGTATGTTCATTCTTACAGCACAATCCTTGGAAAAGAGTCTAGCATTGTCTGGCCACCTAAGGCTGCATTAATACTTTGAGAATGTGGAGAATCCGCAACTGGGGGGGGGGGACATCGCCGAGACATGTGTGGATCGATTGGCTCCGGGTCGCAGATTCTGCGAGTCTCAAATGGGCGGGGTCAATCGATTCGCATCTAAACGTTTGTCTAATCAGATTGCACGTCCCACATATTGACAAGGTATGAACAAGAGGCTTGAGAGGTCGCCCGCAGTTGCTTGGTCTCTCGAACAAATGCCTAGCATAACCGTCCGAGTTACCCAAATGCTCGCCCAATTCTGAAAATTGAATGAGCCTCAATCTGAGCATTTCCAACAACTTAATCACTCCTTCCTTCACTGGTGGTCCATCGGCACCCACATAGTAGTCTTTAAACCCCACTACCGGTAGCCTTGTAATTGCGGAGTGTGCCTCATTACCTCCTACCATCTGTGTGAGAGCTTATAAAAAGTAATCTGCGTCTAGGCTTGGTCACTGAATTAAAACTGGAAACATTGTATATCACACCTGATCCCGACGGAATCTCATCACACTTCTTTTTTCTTACACTAACCTTATAACAAGTGTTGAAGGCCTGGAATGACTGCACGCCAGCGTTTCGACCAAGGCGGACAGCTAGCCGCGACGGAGCGTTCACACCAAAGCCGCGACTCCTATCCCATTCACCAATAAGCTGGAACATTTGAAACTATCCAGCCACTTACTTTCGAAAAGTGGCCGAGGGCAACAAATCCTTACAGTATTCGCCACCATCAGCGCCAGGTTGTCTTCATGTGTCCACGAAACACCCTCAACCACAATTGCACCATAGATAGAATCCATTCCATCTACTGGTAAATGTATCTAAAGGAAAAAAGTAGCCGGAACGGAGTATGTCAATCGTTTCACATTCCTAAGCTTACCTGGCAAGGTTTGTACACCGCTGGGTGGAAATTAGCCGACGCATCTCCATGATTGAGACCACCAAAATACTTCTCGGCTAATCGTACAACCTACAAAAAATGAACCACACTAAATGAGATGATTATAACTCTCAACCCATGGAAAATAAGTAAATACTTCATCATGGCGTACACCTCCTGCAGCGCTTAGTACCATGCGTCCTGACCGATAATGGGTTTGAATATATTCCGTGAGATCATTCCGTTTAATAGAGCTGAACATGACACTTCTTATGGAGCAGTCGCAAACTGAGACGAATGAAATTTTCACTTACTTGATATTCTCTACAGGACCAAGTATAGTCATTGACAGCGGATTACCCGCGAACACACCTGTATGAAGATGATCGAAAACAACTTCCTAAAAACCGTCAATTAGCAAAGGAAAATTCACTGCAGTCGCTGAGGTGAAACACTCAAAGAGACGGCGCTAAGACAGCGCTCATATTTTGCGATGACGCATTACAATACTACAGATGCAAGCGCGGCCGCAGACCGGTAATGTTCAGCGCCGGTTGCTTGTGTTCTGAGAAAGTATGAGGGAGTGTAAGGGTACGCGTACGCGTCACGCTGTCCGGCACAAATCGGCTCTGGACAGATGGCTTTGGGGAAAATGCAGAAGATCCTCCTGTCATCCCATACTGTCTCGAAACACAAGCGGCCACCAATTCCCGTCTGCGGCTACGTTTATTAGCACTGGGGCGCCATTGCAGTGGTAGCGCGTATACGTGAGTTACAGCGCGTCATCGCGAAGTCTGAACGCTGCCTAACGTAGGCGGAGGGGACATTCGACCTCGCCTTTGCATCCTTCCCCAAAAAATGATCAGGCTTAGAGCGCTGAAGACCAGAGTCACTGTGAAACAGTCCTGCAGAGCAGGCATAATCTCACTCAGCCTAAGCCTTGATTGGAGGAAGGGACACGCTGGTGATCTACATTAGCGTGAAATAGACTGTAAACGGTACTCCTACAATCTAACAAACGGACTGCTACTGCATATGGCAGAATGCTGGAATTCAAGGCGGAAAGGACTCGTTGCGAGGTACTGCGGTTGGAATAGTCTTTAGGCCAAAGTATCGTTCACACAAGGTGATCGCTTGGAATGCAGATTCAGATCGCTCAAACGGCTTTATCGCGCGACCATGACAGAGAGCGCTCCAGTACCAGTCGGTACACCGCAGCAGCGGCATAATTCAAATGGGAAGCGTTCGTGCACTGTGTATGGATCAGCCTCACTAGGTATGGTATGGATCAGCCTCAATCACTATGTGATTCGAGCGATCAGATCGCATCACAAAGTATGAACGTTGCCTCGTAGGTTTATGATGTTGGAAGTCTATCAGTGCCACCTAGTGCTAAGCTTCTACGAAGACGATAGCAGGATTGATACAAGTGATTTCCGCCGTATTATAATTGAAGACATACCTGAAAGTTTTGTTCCACTTCTTGCATTTCCCGTAAAATTACGCTACGCTCTGCTTCGATATCACGAGGATTCAAATTGCTATTCAGCAAAATGTCGGAGAGAATGTCGACGGCTGAAACAATACGATAAGCTAGGAGACCTTGAACAGTGATACAATATAGAACTGAGAGCAAGCATTGTGCAGTTTCAAGACCAAGACCAGTTCCACGAGGTATGGCACAAAACACCCGTTAAGACCTTGCTTTTCAACTCGATCGAATAGGACCTCCCAGAAAAGCTTCTTCCAAGTTCCACAATGCTGTCCCTCCCTTCATCACTGTTATATGTCACGAGCTAAGGACTCCTCCCCGGAAGGGGTTTGTCCCCTGACGTCGACGAACTCTGGGAACCTGTTAGTAAATGTACATGAGAAAGTTGAAGGCAGACTTTGGCGGGTCTATTGACGATGTAACGAGGGTTGTACTGAACAAGCAATTTTCCTCATCGCGACGGTATACCCTGCCCACAACTCCTCTCCCGCATCGGAGTCACTACTGCTTGGCCTCTCGGAAGAACGTTCACTCCAACGTAACCTGTCTAACTAAAACCAGATCCAGGTTATGACAAGAGTTAGAACTCACATTGCTCAAGATCAGTAGAGAAACATTTAGCGTAGTAAACAGTCTGTTCACGTGAAGTGTACGCATTTAGATGAGCTCCGATATTTTCCACTTCCAGCTCTAGCGCATTTCTCGTACGACGAGACGTTCCCTGCAAAGTTAAGCTTTAGAGGAAAAAAACCTTAGAGTCATTCACTTTAAGCTTCACTGTTAAGACTGGTGCATACCTTGAACGCCATATGCTCAAGAAAATGAGCCGTTCCGTTATTCCTTTCGTTTTCATACCTTGAACCAGCATCGATCCAAACACCAATCTGAAACAGTACATGATACCACACATCAAGTAGCGCGACTCTCCGTCAGTACTATTTCTCACGCCGATTGCTAACAAGACCACAATCAGCTCACTATTTCACTGATTTCAGGAGTACTCATTTGTAAACGTTTGCTGACATGTTGTTCACTGTGTACAACCAGTTTACCAGTTTCTCACAAATAAACAGTCTTAGCAAAGAGGATATCAACCAAGCGCTTAAATAGACAAGGCGGGTTTCCCCATTGTCGTATTATTCAATACAGTACACTTTGAGGCGCTGCATGGACACGCTACATGCGACAGTGTTACAGTGAGAACCATCCAGTAGGCACTCAGGCATATCGTAGGCCGTAGTAGTTCATTAAATTCACTTGAAGGCGCGTTCCGTGTTCGTTTGGTCTACAAACGCCGTATTAGGATGAGTATTCCGGTAAGTGCAGAGGATGGATCTTTCATGTCTCAAAAATACGTGATGACGACGTCACCAGATCGTACCAAAGGGTATGCTCCGCCTCTTACCTCTAACCACACCCGACGTTCACTATGAAGGCGCACTGGTGCGTATTTTTTTATCTCTCCAAATTCTGGACGGGTAGACATAAGAGATGAAGCGAGAGGAGTACTCCTCCAAATTCTGCTTTTTTTCACTGAGCTATCACCTTCTTATTAGAATTTGAGCCCCACAACCTACTATTTCTAGTCACGCGACAAAATCCGCTCCGGATTACAGATTCGCACGAGTACGAAACTGTGAAAATTCCCTTTCCAAGCTAACTTACGTGAAAAATGGTTTGAAAACGGAACTTTTCACATACTTGGCTTTACAAGAGCTTGCGTGAGTTCAGCACATTGTTGGCGAACTGCGCAAGGGTCAGTAATGAATATCTCAATCAAAACTCGGTGAATAATAAACGGTGAAAAAAGACTGTTCGGACTACTACGATGAGGTTTTGCCTCATCGATAATTGAGACGCCTTGCTTACATCGCGTTCACACAATACACCTTTGAAGACTCCGAGAGCTCGTGGAAAAGGAACATGCTAGCATCGAATTCGAGAACTGAGAGAACCCATCAATACATTACATGAGAATTAACTGTGCCGACAAGGCCCATGTGAATAAGTGGCTATATCAATTCGTATCTGGCCATTTTCACGTATTCTCTCGAATAGGCGACTCTCCAGTTTGGGCTAGATATGAATAATAAAGAATTTTGCCTGTCATGCTCTAAAGCAAGAAAATTAATGGACGCTTCCACCGAGATAGACAGGAGAGTGACTGGACGTCTTACTCAAAGCGTGGCAAAAGTAGAGTGGGGTGACCCTCACCAAATGGGTCCGCCTCATGCCGATACCTAAGGTGCCACGCCACAGTCCAGGAAGAGATTGCTTTGACAATCAAATGGCCAGCAAGGCAGCCATATAGAAATGATCAAATGAATAAGGATCAAATATCGCAAAAATTAGTCACTACTTACCGTAGCTGTAGGGATTTTAGTGTCTTCTGTAGCTACACGAAATCCACTTGGCAATGTTGTGACGACTGTTTCGGGAAAGAATACGTTGCGAGGAGCTTTCAAAGCAGATTGCCACCTAACTGCTGGCTAAATAGAACTCATTTAGTAAACCCATAGCAGAATTCCTTCGAGGTATTGCCCACCTTTCAAAAACCGATTGTGATGCAAGCTTGAACCTCATCAAATCGCTTCAAAAAATAACAAAAAGTAGGTATTTGAGGACTCACCTTCAATATTTGGCTCCCTAGTAGGCGGTTCATCCCTTAGCACCTGCGCAAGATCCACCAACTCCAAAAGCACCAAGGTTTTCGCAGCCCAGCAAAATTTGCTCAAAACATTAAAGGACCGTCGCAGAGCTTTGCAACGGAGCGCGTTTTTAATCTTTGCCTGCAGTTTGTTTGTTTTCATGGCTGCCACTCCAATTAGAGTTGTTTTGTTTGCTGATTGCGTAACCACTAGGCGAGACACATTGGGGTGGCCTAAGGATTCTTCTGACTTTGTATCCTTGCATTGGCCGAACTGAACCGCTGTAGAATCAAGCTGTAGCTGTAAGCTTCGAAGTTTTTTTTGTAGTGCAGCTAGTTAATATGCTAGGTTACCTGCAGATTGTGGTAAAGTTTTTGAGTTATTAGCTAGCTTGATCGCTTGGAGCTTCTCAGAGTCCCTCCATGGTTCGCTGAAACCACGGCAACGCAACTAGCTGATATCTTTAATTCTCCTAGTCAGGGAAAAGTTTTTTTGTTTTTTCTCTCTCGCCATGAACACTACTATAGCCGATGGTTCAGACCTGAAGGTGAACAGCTGCTGGCACTACTGTGGCTGGGGAGTCCATTTGACCTCTAATCCTTTTTCTTTCCCCCAAAAGAATTAGGCTTAAAACGCAGGCCATTAAAGTTGCCGAGAGATAGTGCCCAGAGCAGACATTTTCTCCTGAAAGCCCCCATTGAGGAGTAGAGGAAGGGATAAGGAGGCGCTGTTGAGTCCCCACCCGCCCCCTCCAAGTAACGCTTCAGCGGCCTACCCCTGATGGAAACAATTTGTTTCAACAATTGATTTCTCATTGACCGCGTCTTCCAGCGGCAGCTCAGCTTTTTCACAGGCTGTTTTTTAGCTGAACCATCAACTCACCCATGGATTCATGATCAGAAGGCCAGAAGCTCTTCATATGTTGAGGAACTCCTAGAAGCATGGAGAGTTTCTCAAGCTCATATTTTCTGATCGGCTTTTCACGACTCCTCGAATTGCCGAATTCTCGCTTTGAGTATTGTTTTCAGATAGGTTCTAATTGAGAATTTCCAGGCGTCAGAAAGCAATCAATCGATACTCGAGTGACTAAGACTTTGGGCGGGCCGACACCAATCTCTCATCATCGTATCTCAACCTCGTCGTGTGGCTGGTTGAATGGCGGCCTTTGCACTTGAACTCATCGTTACGCGTCAGGGACATTTTCAGCCTCATCATAGCGGTACTTCTGCGTTCCAATATGTTTGAAACACCCCAGGGCAACCTCGCGCCGGGGGGGGGGCGGGGAGAGGGCAAGGTTCGTTACATTTTGGTAGTGTTTTCGGTTGTTGATTTTTCTCGGTTCCAATTTGAAGTGCGCTATACAGCCTCGGCCCAGCACGGGTAGGTAGAAATTGGTACGCTTGACCTCGTTAATGACTTGTCTCGCACCTATATTCGAGGCATAATTAGCGAGGTGCGAAGCGACCTCATTAAGCCGAGGCACGTCGCGCTAACTTCGGCTGGCCCCGGTAAGAGGAGAAGTATTGAGCTATCCAGGCACGAATCCATTGAAAATTTTCGGTGAAGTGGGTAAAAAGGTTTGCTATATATTCCAGCTATTTTATTAGTTATTGTTATTATTTCATATATTAATATATTATTATATTATTCTATTTATTACAAACCTATTCAAACAAAACAAGTATGCAAATCGAATAAATATGTATCATATAGTTTTGAATGCACTTCGTAAGCGTATGGGTTTCCACGAGATCTTCTTGAAGCTTCTCGTCATGAACTCTTGAATGATCGGATTTACATTTTTTTTCTATCGATTACTTGAATATTGGTTAGTTAAAAGCTACGCATTATACCATTCTATTCAGTTGACAGGTAGCACTACCTTATCGTACTACTTTTTCGTAAGCCTTCACCTCAATCTTTTTTTTTTTTCGTAAGCCTTAACCTTAATCTGTTGGGAGTTTTCACTCGATTTGTGCCGATTTTGGAAGCTCGTGCCCGCCTCGGCTAACGTGCCTCGGCTTAATGAGGTCGCTTCGCACCTCGCTAATTATGCCTCGAATCATAGGTGCGAGACAAGTCATTAACGAGGTCGAGCGTACCAATTTCTACTGACCCCCAGCACCAACCCCTAGCTCGACGGCCAGTAAGCAAAAAAACCGTAGAATCCCCGGAGAACAAAAAGCTCCGGAAAAATTAACACGGAGGGGAAGGGATCTAGAGGAGGAGGCTCCGAGATAGGAGGGATGTATTTTCCAGAATCTACTACATCGGCAGGACGTGCCCTCGAAATGCCGGAGCAGCTGCAAGTTTTACTGCAGTTGTACTTACCAGGAAATGAAGCCGAGCTGTGATCTCACTGATGAGCCTTGGTCTCACTCGTTCTTTGACTTCTTGGGTGATTCAGAATACCGAAGAGGTGGGTTAGTGGTAGATGAAAAAAATTCAAAGAGGGCTCGTGAATTTGCCAATGTCACGCCACATTCTGAATCATAACCCCTTTGGCTTGTGCGAAAACGAGTTTGCCTCCGAATCGCCTTTATCTCTTGAAGTTGACAGTTTTTCAGAGTGGGTTACCGAAGAGGAATGTGGTTCTTCCTGGGCTTTGGAGCAAGCATTGCCACTCTAGTGTAGAGCTCTTTCTTGCCAAAGCTGTCGCTATGAAAGTGTTAAAACCCCTGTTGACTATTCCCAACCCTTAAGTCCACAAGTTCGCTTGAACAACTTCGCTAGTTAGTGGTGCTCCCGCCAAGCCGATTCGCGTACATGTTACTAATGCAGCCCGATATTTTTTTCGCCCAAGTGAGCATTTGGAAGATTTATTTTGCAACACTGGGGCTTCGTAAAGGAGATGAGGACCTTTGCCTAAGCTTGACAGGGCGATGATCTCCTGGGGATGGTTACCAATCTTTCCAGGTACGAAAGGGGTTTCATGCTGCAGTAATCCCAGCGTTGCTTAAAAAACCCTTTAAATGCCTCCTTCTCTTAAGCAGTTCTGAGAACTTCCTTCTGCACCACGATATTGTTGCTACCCTTTAGAAGTGCTAGGTTGACTTCCTTGATCCTTAGGTTTTTTTGTTTTTTTTTTTAGGTTTTTTTCTTGGGTTTATGCTACACTTGTTGGGGACTTGTTTACCGCCACCGAAGGTTTCTCAAAATGTGCTAATGTACGCCGCTAGTGGCCTGAAAGCTGCTCATTACCCAATTTGCAAGGACTTGCAAAACATTCACAGCTCAAAAGCGAAACGCTTATTTACACACATGAACGGCTTGCACCCCAGCAAGCTGGGGACACGTATCCCTCATTACTAAGGCGAGCTTGGGGCATTGCCTTGCGTAAGCCCTACGCTGTGATCAGTATACTCGATTACCGTAAAAGTATCAGCGCTAGCACCACAAAATGACCCCCAGTTCGCTACT
>MU916827.1:0-11703 GCA_036418165.1 Cooperia oncophora | reverse complement strand
GAGACGCAGAATCGATGTGTTTGTAGAGACTGAGGGCGAGTGAGAGACGCGCAATCGATGTGTTTTGTACCCTCCAGCTCTCCCACAGTCTCTACTCCCTGCCGCTGCAAACGCTAGCAAAACGCTGGTGAAACGCTGGAGAAACTGGTGACGCTGGTGAAGCTAGATCGATATGCATCCTCTCTTCGGCACTGCCGCTGGCGTACGCTGGAAGCGCTACGCTACGCTGCGCTACGCTGCCGCAAAGTATAAACGCAGCCGCAAAGTATAAGGGAGTATAATACCTACAATTATTTGTAATTCAGCAAGCGGGTTGCATGGTAATTGAAAAGGGAAGGGTTGATCGGTAGGCATTTCGGTGCAGCTAAATGGAATTAGTTCTTCTACTGAGTGATTCATATTTCTCTGTATTGGCCGACTGCACATTGAAGTGCGCGTCAGCCAAACTTGTAGTGTAGATATTCTGCATAAATATATGGGTCGGACGGCTCCATCAACCTTTTGGCATTGCATAACCTGCGAAACTTGATAGAGAGGCTTAAAAGTGATAGGGGCAGCTTGAGCCAGGCTCATAGCGCACGTATGCAAAAAAACGCCTTTGGCCCACAAAGCGTTCTCCCGCACAACGCGATTGTCGTCAACGAGTCAACAAGGACAGTTACGGCTTGCATGAAATCGCTTGACGTTGTGAAGCCAACATCCAGCCACCTATTCTCCTTAACGCCCACATGACCCTCAACGGAGGGGCAATTCCAAGTGTCAGAAGCGACGTAGCCCAAAAAAGTAGTCTAATAGGTGAGAACGTAAGGAATAAGAATCAGTATTTGATAAATCGGGCAAGATGACAAATCTTGTTCTACCGTAACCTGCTCCAATGGCACTCTCGTACTACGAGTATGACTGATATTGGTACAACAATAATGTGTAAAAGACAGCCTACCCAACCGCGCCATGTGCCCAGGGCAGCGATTGCGCTTATGCTTTTCGGAAAGTTGTCTAGGTCAGATAAGGTCATGAGGTGATCCAAATCAATTACTGGCTGTTTTTGATTCTAGGTTCATCTTGCTCGCTTATTGCTGTGCCATCCTTCCATCAATATATCTTTTGTCATTTGGTTTTAGTACTTCGGCAAAGCCCAGACGTTATGACATTGTATCAATTAATAGGCTGGCGTCACTCTTTACAGATACTGGCAGCGACGGAAATGCCTGTAAGGAAATTGTGGATTCGTTTTTACTTACCACGTGCTTTGAGCAATGACATTAAGGGACTCGATCCTGATATGAATATGTATCTATATGTATCCTAAAGAGGATGAAACATGTTTACACACAGTTTGTCTCATTGAAATCAGACGGGGCGGTGGCAAAAGGAGCGGAATGAACCCGCCGGCTTCCTTGCTCTACCCATGGCGATCTGTTAGCGATCGGTTCGGCAAGAAAGCAACCACGAGCACGCTGAGAATGGTGGGAAGGTCGCGAGTGTGCTCATTCAATTCTTCTTCGAACTGCCCCGTCTGATTACTATGTCATAAACTGTGCCAAACATTGTAATGAAGGTTCTTTTTCCCTCCATCCCTACTTACTGTTGATGGCCATCTTTCCCTAATAGCAAAGACCACGAAACATTTGATTTCCATAACATAAAAGCAGTCAGACCGTTTTGTCTAATGATATTGAATAAGCATAATACAGCTCCTAATTTGTGGTCAGTTGACGGTTGGCGACAGTTTTCCGTCGCAAAAGGTTGTTTTGCCAAAACTTGTGCAGGAGTGGTCCAAATTGCTCACGATGAGTCTGAATGTCTATGAAACGCTTATTTTGTTCAGTTTGTTAGCCTTGTTCCTGACGAATTCCACTTCTGAGCCTCCAGTTAAATCAGGTGGTAAGTGACAGCGTAGTGAACCCTTCAGTTGGATAGCGGAATCTGAAGGCTTCATAGTTAAAGATACTGGCACATTGAAGAGCGCGTTTCCGTAATCATTTTGATACCTGTTTGATAAAGTTTCAGCAGAATTTAATGGGGAATGCAGGTGAAACCACTCACTTTTTCTAATTTGACCTTTTTTTTGTAGCTTATCTTCCTCTGAAACGAACTTTCCTCCAAATCTCTTTTCTTTGGACTTTAAACTCATCATCCACTTTTTAAACCACATGATGCATTCCAGCCTGTATGCAAGGGAAAGATCTATGAACTCCATTCATTTTTTCCAAATTCGATCCTGCAGTGCTTAGAATCTAGTAAAGTGGCGGCGCCATCGCTTAAGGGCTATGGACTCGCTTTAGTGCTACATAAAAACCTTGTTGTAGCTCCCTTACTGGTGAACGTTTCTTCCGCAATATGGCCTCAATCATCGATTTTTGGCCTCCTGATGTGATAATCCCCTTCTGTTTTCGAGAATGCACACTATTACAGCACCTTGAGTGAGCACGAGATTTTGATTAGCAACTGCTATAGTACTTTTACTTGGAAGCGCACCGCTCCAGAGTTTCTCCTTTGCTTGCTGCGGTGCAATAGATCTTATGATTTGCAACAATTCCTGAAATATGGAAATTGGCCGATTTTGCAGAAGCCTATTGGGACCTACACTATTCGATTGTGCAAGAAAAGTGCTTTACAACGATACAGAAATCATGTTACTCTGATGGAGTCGACTTCATCATATTCATGCTCCTATTCTTTTCAGTGGTGAGGGTGATCCGTTTCTCGCCGATTCCTGCGCTATACATTGATTGGCAGAACTATGTAGGGGAACTCATACCGTCAGAATTAGTTCGTGGAGCTCTGAATGTTTTTTTTTCTAGTTATTGAGATTTCTACCTATGATTACTCGTGCCTGCTGAAGTACCTTAGGGGACCCATTAGCAAGTGTCGTTCGTCATGGCTATAACCGGAGGGGAATGGACTCGATTGAAGGCACATACCGCTAGCATACTATGACGCTACTATGTTGCACTGGGAATTCTCAGAAAAGTTGATCTCCCTCAATGTACCACAAACTTCCAGTCCGGTTTTCCATACATATCATAGGACGGCTGCATAGCAATTTTTGATTTCTTATTTGACAGCGCTTTTTCAAGCTAATAGGTGACGTCTGTGGACAAAGCCATTCGAGAGGTTCCGTCTGAATTAATAGTGGTTTCTTCAGTGACTGTCTGGTGAAACTTCCCTTCTGATATTTCCTTTCCGAAAGCGGATTTTCTCTCGAATAAAGACTCGAAATTAACAGCTAATAGCAGGAAATGCATTGAAGTAGTGACACTCCGTGAAATCAATTTCTACAGAATGAATGTCTCATTATCTGCAGGTCAGGTCGTTATCCAAAGTTGTGCTGTTTTAGCTTGAAAAAAAAACGCTGAACTGAACGTATGGAAAACCGGACAGGAAATGGCGGGCATATTGAGGAAAGATTAACTCCTCAAAGAACCTCCCAGTACAACATAGTAGCACTATAATAAGCTAGTGGTAAAAGCCTTCTGCGGGATCATTCCTTCTGCTTGTAATTATGACGAGCGGCGCTTGGTCACCTTAGGTAGTACATCAGGCTTGATGTATAGTGCAGAAATTATTAGGGTGTCCACAAAGTTCGTTGGCCATTCGTTTTTTCAGAGCTGGTAAAGATATCTCACCAAGTTGAACTTACCGGTCCATGATATAATCTCCATGCATACCCACTACCTTTCGCCAACGATCGGGTAGAGAGGCAACTCCATCCTCCCAAAAAGCTGGCCGGCCGCGACCTGGGACCAGTCCTCGATCACGTCCTCGAGGTCGCGCTCGTTCTTCAGCTGTTTTCCGTCCAAGAAATTTTGCATGGACCGGAAGATGTGGTAATCGCATGGACTAATGTCCGGGCTATACGGTGGATGCGTGATCGTCTTCGATGCCCAGCCTGTCCAGGACGGCCTGAGTATCTCTCGCTTTGTGGGGGCGCGCGTTGTCTCAGAGCAACCACGGATTTGCAAGTTTCTGGGACAAGGCGGCAGCTTTCACCTTGACCTCCTGCAATTCTTTAGAGAGGGTCTCTGCCGTCACTGTGGCATTGTTGGGTAGGATGCTGTAGTGGACGACGCCGTGGCGAGAGAACCAGAAACCTCGGCATATCTTCGATGCCATAGTTTTCATTGGTGAGGCGAGTCCACCATTTTGACATCCAGTTCTTAGAAGGGGTGTTATTACCAAACTGCTGACGCATCCTGGTCGTGGCCTGACGTCTGGAGATGCCCAGGTTGTAGTAGTCCAGCAAACATCGGCGGTGGTGGCTGCACTAGTGCAACTGCATCCTTCACTGCTTTATTGTGGGGAAGAGCAGGAAAGGAAATTTAGAGCTAGCTAGCACAGAAGATAGCCCATCGCGAGTACTTTCAGTATTGCGAAATCTTTATCGTCAAATCACATCCGCTTGCGTAACGCGATCGTCTGTTTTACAAGATGGCCAGACGAACTGTTGTCGGACACCCTAATAGTTAAGAGAGACAATCGCCTTACAGTGAAAAAGAATGAGGAGCATGAGATGAAGAGACGCACTTCCAGTCGGGCGGTGATTATCTATATCTTATTAACACACGTTGGCGACATTGCGTCCCACTGCTGGGACGCACCTTTTTTGCCGCGTGGGACATTGCGTCCCACTGCTGGGATGCGGCATGGGTAAAAAACCAATTTGAAGACGTTTCGAATTTTCAACAGCTGCATATTGTCTACGAAGGCATTGTAGAATAAACAGTAGCAGTAAACCGTGCAGTTGTGTCATCGAGAGTATTTTACCGAGGAGACAAACGAAAGTGATTTCCTAGGAAAAAAACATAATTCTTGGATATATAGAACTGAAGCTCCACATGCAGATAGCTAATGTGATAAGGTAGCTTTCAACAACAGCAGATCATCTGAATCGAATCCAATTTAGCCGAGCGTTTGGCGGCGAAAATATTCCTTTTTGGCAACCTTGTTCCCACGCTCCACGTGAATGAGGCGGGAGTATTCCATGAAATTTCAGGGTTTATCTTGAAAGTAAACAAGAATAGCGAAGCCTTACTAGCTTCTGCAATGAATTCTGACCATTCTTCAATTTTTTGGCGTATAAACGCCCTAGCATTTATGCGCATTCTTCGAAAATAGGGAAAAACTGCTTTGTCCCCGCGGCAGACACGCGAAAAGGCGCCTTGTCGCCAATGTATTAAGCATTTTTCTTGCAGAATAGAACAGTGTAAGTCCCAATAGGCTTCCACAAAATCGGCCAATTTCCATATTCTTAGGAACTGTTGCAAAGGCTAAGGCATAGGAGAAACTCTGAAGCAGTGTGCTTCCAAGTATATAGTAAATACTACAGCAGTTGCTAATCAGACTCTTATGCTCACTCAAGGTGCTGTGACTGTGTGCTCACTCGAAAACGGAAGAAATGGGATTATCATATCAGAAGGCCAAAAACCGATGATGGGGGCCATAATGCAGAAGAAACGTTCGCCTGTGACGGTGCATACAGCAAGGTTTTTATGTATGTAGCACTTAAAAACCGTGTATGAAAAGTGAGTTCATAACCCTTAAGCGATATAGCCGCCACTTTGCTAGATTCTAAGCAGTGTAGGACCAAATTTGGAAAAAATAAATCAGGTTCGTCGATCTTTCCCTTGGATGTGGGCTGGAGTGCATCACGCTGTTTAGAAAGCGGGCGATGAGCTCAAAAATCCAAAGAAAAGAGATTCGAAGGATCATTCCCGTCTCCAGAGGAAGATACGGCTACAAAAAAAGCGTCAAATTCGAAAAAGTGAGTGGTTTTACCTGCACCCGGCATTGAATTCTGCTGAAACTTTATCAAACAGGTATCAAAATGATTACGGAAACGCGCTCTTCAATGTGCCAGTATCTTTAACTATGAAGCCTTCAGATTGGATTCCGCTACCGAACTGAAGGGTTTACGATGCTGTCATGTGTGTGTTTGCGTGTATGGGTCACGAAATTCATAGCGACCTTCCCAGTAGCTGTGGGGGAATTGATTTGAAGGGGTCTTATAGGAGCTGTTACGGGAACATTATTGGGATGAGACAGGGAGTGATATCAGCTGGTAATATCATAACAGGTGTCGCAAAGGGAGACTCACCGAGCCCACAGCGCTGGTCACAGCAACATTAGAACATTGGTTCAAAGGCATGATATAGGCTATGACGGGAACATTATTGAAAGGACAGGGAGTGATACCAGCTGATGAGATCCCATAAGAGGCGTCAGAGTGGGAAGGCCTCCGAGTCCATAACGCGGTGGCAGCATTGTCTAGAGGTTGATTCCAAGATACTATGTAGGGTATGAGACTAGAACTTACTGGTGGGTGACAAGGACTGCATCAGCGAAACGTTGCTTGCAGCAGGCGTTGAAGTGGGTTAGACATCGACCTTTTCCACATTCCTCTCTTATTGCGTGCAGGGACGCCTATCACCGCAACAAAAGGCGCATCACTTATATACGCTGCTTGTTTGTTGTGTTGGTCGCGCAACAAGCTGCGTTATGTGACATTTCCTTAAATGCATTTATCAGATGTCATTACTCCCCCATGACCCACCTTCAGTGTTCCATCTGCGCCCTCCACGTCACTTTGGTACCGAGATCTCACTTGCTGCGACATGTGGAATGAATTTCGTGACACACATACACGCATACATTGCGCTGTGTGAAAGTGCTTTTGAATACACTCCCCTCCTTCCCCCAGTAAAGGACATCGGTATCAGACTATATCGTTTTGCAAACTCTAATTTTAAGTATTCGCACGAGGGCATAATTTTGAACATTCCCACTAGGACACGCCATCGTTGTGATAATCACAACAAGGGGATCGTATTCGACGGCGAGGAAGGAGGGGGAGGAGGAGGACTGTCATGAGCGTAGGGCACATTTTGAAATGGGGAGAGCAGTGATACTCAGATGTTGGACAGCTTAAGTGATGAAAAATTATTCGTTACCCCATGTGCAGAACACCTGAAGAGGCACCTGAAGACAGAAAAGGGAACGGACGATGACAGGAAATACGATGGCTGCTCACAACGACATAAATTAAGAAACAGATGTTCGACACTTTCTGGTCGCAAGAGCGCATGTGCTTACACGGGGACAGCTCTATCTTGAAGTTACACCTTCCCAACACCTCTGCATGGAAGCCTTGTGCATGGCGCTTCACAAATACCCTCGCCAAAAATAACGTTCTGGAAGCACACCAAAGTCTCTAAACCAATTGAGTTTTTGCGTTGGAGGAGTGAGTTTTGTGTCGCCCGAAATAGTTTCGCAGCGACATCACAGCGGGCATTTTTTCCGAGTAGCAGGCCCAGGAAAAAATTAAAATCTTGTTATAGAGCAGAAATCTTTCGAATTCGCCAATGGTTTCTGTTTACAGAAGGCCTTATAAAAGTATGGGTGAGAACTCGTAAATGACCTTAAAATGTCATAAGGGAGTCACATCATAGGGGAAATTTCTTACAGAGGAGGTTTCTCAAAATCGCTCAAACAAAAGTAGTGAGTGCCAGCTCAGAGCATAGAGTCTTGTTCCATCTTAGACGCCCCACTTTCAAAAAAGTATGGGCGTTCGAGAGGAGGGTACTTCCAGAGGCTTGGAAGTAAATTCAAACCGTGTAATAGCTCACCTCAATACCACGGCACAAAACGCATTCTCGTTCGTTCACAACCTTAGATTGCCGCCAAGAATTAATATTCGAGTACTAGCGCGAGTATTTTCCTTTCTTTTCTTTCTTTTTTGTTTCTTTTTGTCTCCTTCTTGGTGCTTTCTCACACTTTTGCATCCTTTTCTGTAAATAATCTCATTTTTTCGTGTGCTTCACGAATTGACCTTTATTACCCTCGTGTCTTTCCGTTTATGTTCGCAGATCTTCCACTTTTTTCAGGTTTTCATTTTTTAACTGTTTTCAGTTAATGCTACGTGGGGGCGCCAGCACTAAATAGTTTACATGATGACAGGTGAATAACTTACGAGGGAGGTCTTTCAGGTCCTGGGCGCTTTTTGGAAATGGTTGCTGCTTGTTAAGGAGTTCATAAAATGATCACAAAAATGAGTTTAATTTTTGCCATGCGTTTCTGAAGAGGTCAAAAAGTAAAAGGGAACAATTGGATGGCGCAGAGAATAATTCGATGGATCCTGGATGGGACGACGATACAGGACCTTGTAATTCGGATCCTCCTCCCGGCAAATTTTTGCATTTTTCAGCTTTCTATTCATTCGCGTTCCTGTGTGTCTAGCAGTGGAAATAAGCCAAGTATATGCCATTTGAAGACATATTCTTCATTCTGATACCTTCACAAACCAGCTCGGTGGTGTGGAGAAGCTTGTTTCCGGGAATGTTCTCGTCTCATTACGTTAAGAGTATGTTGAAGAGCATCCTGGACCGTTCAACTCCGACCGACTTCGGATTCAACGCAAGAGATGTTGTCGTCCTTATCAGTAAGACAGTAACTGTTCTTCCCTGGCGTTTGTTAGGTGTAATGGGGCAATAGATGCATACAGGGGGGCCAAAAAAAAGTCATTTTGCCTCCATGACTTTCAAGGCGCTATAAGTTACACTTTATTAAATTTTTATCGGACATTTTTACTACCATATTAAAGAGCACATTAAATACTATAATGATACTCCGCCACAGCCTTCTGGAGGAGCGCCATCGAGAGATTCGGCCGCGCGAAAGTGAGTGGGTACCGGAGTTGAGCGAGATCGTTGATTTCTCCGCCACCGTAGACCACCCTCTTGAACTCCGCCCGAACTAGGTAATTGAGTGGATTCAGGTCAGGGGACATACTTCAATATTACATCTTCTTCAGGTACGAAACGCCCTTCCATTCGAAGTAGGCGGGAGTTTTTCCAAAACCCTTTGATTCCATGTGGGTGGCACCCAAACCTGTAGCAGCACAAGGTCTCCAAGAAGGTACGGGCGACCACATGTAGGGAGGATATTCTTCTCGAGTTACTTGATGTAACCGCCAGCGCTCACCTTCAGTCGGGGTCTACAAAGAAAATATCGGTCTTCCCCTTTCCAGGTACCCCGGTCCATACCATCAACTCGCGCCTCGGCGAATACGGTGAAGATTGATGTCCATTAGATCCGTGCCACGGCGACCGTACAGCTGGCTCGATGTGGGAGGTCTTGCAGATCAAGAGTACTGACCTCCAGGTAGCTATCTGTGGATGACTTCATTCAAGAAGTTTCGCAGCTGTTTGGAGGCGACGTGAATTCCAAAGGTGTTCTCCAGTCAGGCCGCGACTGGAGATGACTTCATATTTTGGCGTACATGAAGGCGATTGGCGGCAGCGTGCTCCAGCTTATAGAGGAAGATCTTGGGTATCTCCACTCTGGTACTCATATCCACTTTCCCCCTGTCTGGGTTGCGAAAAACTTCGGTTGATAGTGTGCGCTACGGCCGAAATGACTTTTTTTTGCCCCCCTTAATGCTTCCAATGTTTTGCTGAACTTTACCATATTTGTTACATATGTCTATTAATGAACGGAAAGGTTGACGTAACCTTTCCCGTTATTGATAGACGAATCTAATAGCTGTGGTGAAGTTCAGCGATCATTGAAGCATATGCATCTTCTGTACCAACTACACCGCTGACAAAAATATTACATGCATTCTCTAAGTTACAATCAGAACGGAGCCCATTAAGATATTTAAAATCGCACATTTTGGCCAAATTGTTCTCACTCAGTTTTGTCCTCTACAGAAACGCAAAACAAAAAAGAAAAGCACGCTTGCTGACCATTCAGGTTCGTGGCACTGATCAGTCAGGTGTTTATCTGGTAGCAGATAGACTATCTTTGCTAGCATAGTATCGCTTATATGCTACCAGATGACTAGTTTCTTCATTTTCGGCACTGTTGGAAGACAGTGCTCGCTTGGTGAATAGGCTCATCATTTGAATTGAGCCTACTCACTCTCCACGCGACGTGATCCTTGCTTTTGCCCATAAATTCTCCTCAAACTTTTTTTGCATTTTGCATTTTGCAACTACCAGTCGGATCGCCCGGCTAACGCCGAGCTCTCCTCCTTCTTGGAAGCCCGGCTTCGCCGGGCTCATGCAACTGCTTTAGAGCCTCACTTCTTAACTCGTGAAAGAAAGGAGCAAAGTAAGGCATAAGCAGGGCGATACTACTGTCTTAGGCATTTATGATGCTCTCATGGTGACTAACCGCTGTCTTCTAATGTAGAAACGCGCCATATGATCGCAGGGCACTTTCATAATGAAAAGTTCAAAATCTGGTCATGGATAATCGATTACTCTCCTCCCCATCTTATGACAGCCATGGATGCTTCGGTCTCCGCAGTCGCTGCGTGCTCCTGTTCAGGCGAGCGTCGGTCGCGCCAATATGGTACCCCTTCACCTCACCTATCCCCAAACTAACCTCAGCTATTCCCCGCTCAGCCACCCTACAGGTCACGCTCAGCTGCTACGCGAATAGCCCGTGCAATGGTTCTGAGTGCACTAAATGGTTGTGTTATGTTGTGGAGGGTGTTATGACTATCAAAACGCTACCACAATTTGATAATGCAACATTAATCAGTTCCGATTGCGGTCGATCCATTTTCTTCTCATCTTATCGCAACCGTAGACGCCTTACCGCCGCAGGCGCTATGTGCTCCTAATCGCGAAATCGCCGTTCTCATCTGGTATCCCCCTCACCACATCATATCCTACTGACCCCAACCGGCGCCCACTCCCGCACGTGGTATGCAGCTGCAACATAGGGACACTACGCCGCCACTGTTCTTACCACCGCCTTGCTCGTGCTCACGTCCAGCTCCCAAGCGAGCAGCTCCTGCAATAGCACAGAGTCTATCACAGTGGTTGGCTTAGATAGCGGGAGCGATTCACAATCCAAACAACTTCTTAGTTCGTTGCTGTAACATGGATTAGCTTGCAGTTTTGCTAGCGGTTCTTTCCTTCTCTCTTGCCGCCTGCTCCTATTCAAGCGTACGCTACGCATCCCCTTACTGTACCCAGTTTGCCCGATTCAATCCATATGCCTCCTTCCCCTGCATGGGCTCAGATCCGACTGAGCACGCGCAAGGGAGTGAGAATAGGAGAAGAGGTCACTCGGTACCCACTCCCACCTTCCTCACCTCATCCCTTTCCGTTCTCGCCACTCCCTCCCCATCTTGCCCCTTGCGCGCGCTCACTACAACTACCACACGAGAAACCCGTGCAATGGCTCGGAGTGTGGTGGTCCTCTTATATAGTGGAAAGTGTTATTATGACCAAAACAACTTTTCAATTCGTAACGGTAACATGGATTAGCCTGCGGTTTTCTTATCGGTTGTTTCCTCCTCCTTTGCTGCGCGTTTCTACTCAAGCGCGCGCTACGCACCCCTCCCTGCACCCCTTCGGGGCCCCTCCCCTCTGCCTCCCTCCCATACATGTGCTCAGCTCCGGCTGAGCACGTGCAGGAGAGGGAGGCAGGGCGACCCGGCACCCCCACCCTGCCCCCGCACGAGCACACGTCCAGCTGCCACGCCAGCAGCTCGTGCAATGGCTCGGAGTGTACCGAATGGTTGTCTTATATAGCGGAGGCTGTTATCACAATCAAATCATTGGATTGCTACATCCTCCCAGTCGGTTACCGGTTTGCCTAGCGGTCGTTTTCTCCTCCAGCGAACTCGAACCCGTGAAGTATTTTGCGGACGGACAGACATACATACATACATACCTACAAACATAC
>MU916819.1:0-10692 GCA_036418165.1 Cooperia oncophora | reverse complement strand
TTTTCCCCGGCTGAAGCTTACCAGGGAAGTCCGCCAACTTACCATGGAACTTTGAATGGAGACCTGGGTAGATCGATAGAGTCTATAAGGTTATTTACAAATATAGATAGCAAAACTGCAACCTGCAGCTGTGAAGCAATGGTAATGGTGAGCTGTGAAGCATAAGCGAGGAATCGCATAAGTCTAATCGAGTCGTCGAACGATGAACCTTACCTACTGAACCACCACGACTCGATTTGACGTATCACCACCAAGCCTCCACCCTACTGCACCATTACAAACTTTACCTGCTCATAAGTTGCTTGTGTGCAGTTTTGCTATCTATCTATATTTGTGAATAACCTTATAGACTATCGATCTACCCAGGTCTCCATTCAAAGTTCCATGGTAAGTTTGCGGACTTTCTGGTTGGATGCATGGAATCTGAAGCAACCAGAAAGGCAACGGTAAGGAATAGCTGCATGGCACATTAAAGCCTGTATTAGGCCCCATTAGCGGATCCGCTACCTAACCTCCATACCGCCATTGCGATCGATCCGCAATGACGATTCATGCGAACACGCTACTTCTGAATATTCGTCTTCACAAACGAGACCTCATAACGCCTAGAATCACTAGTATTGCCATACTGTTTGCACGTACTTACTAAAATATACCACAAGTTTTTTGGGACAATGAATGTCTCGATGGAAGTGCTTGCATGGACTTGAATCTAACCATCTTTTCTGTTTCGTTTGTAGGTGAGATATTGAAGATCCACGCTACCCTTGGTGGTAATAACATTACCTCAGTTGATTGAACGTGAAATTGCATCAAGAACTACCACTAACAAACGAGAACCCTTGCAAACCCGTTTCATACACTGGGAGAAAGCTGGCTGAGGAGAGGCTTGCAATATAGCATTGCTCGAAATTGAAGCACTGATTTGCTCACCAATCATTTCACATAGTAATGGCTACTCCCCACTATCTTATGGTGAATTGCACTAGCATCATTAATCATAGGCGAAGATGGGCATCGCGCTGATTAGGAACACTAGCCAAAGCTCGTCTACATTCCGGCCTCATCAGAGCGAAACTAATTTTTCGATCCCATATAAAAGGCCAAAAAAGTAAAAGGAAGAAAGTAGACTCACCCGACAGCTCCTGGCCACATCTATTTGCGGAAGTGCTGGAATTATGATGTTTCGTAAAGATTCTCTTCAGGACTACAAAGGTGACATAGCAGGATAATCTGAAACTGAAATCGAGGGTCAACACACAACAGAAAAGTCCCACAACCAAAGCGGAAGTTCGAAAACCTCGAGAAAGAAATTGAAGCCATGAAGGAGCAACTGAGAAACTATAAAATGTTTATGTTTCCATATTTCCTCACTTCCTGAGAAAAAGGTCTGGCGCTTTTGCCTAGGCCCCGGACGGGTCGAAATTTTTGTTACACCTGTGGGAGGAGTGCCTCATTGATAAGGAATTTCGCAAGAATGTTGTGGCAGGAGGCAGCTCATACATTATACTCGGCCTTACAATAACGTTCTATCTCGCCTGGCATTGTTAATACATAAACGGTACAACGAGAACTTAAAATCTACGAAGGAATGATCAGATTCAAATTCCGCGTGGTTCCGAAGCGGAACCGAAAACGAACTGAACAGCACGCAAATCAGCGAAATACTCCGCTGAATAGCAAGACATGGATAAGGGGCAGAAGAGCGAAGTTACAATTAAGTATAAAAGTATAGCATGCTCGCGTTAATCGCTCACTTTTTGGGCGACACACATTCTACTTCCATTCAAAAATACCGTGACCTACTGAACGTGGCCTACAGCACAACTTATGGGACCAGCCGGTGTAGAAGACAGTGTTATTATCTCTCCTCCTCCCCTCCAAACCAATCTGGTACCAATTTACCGTCTTTGTGGATAGAGGGCTTGATTGGCCTGAACGGTGCCGTTGCGGAACCTAATCCGTGCACCGTGCGCGTGGTAAGCGTGCCACTTGCCACTGCGAACTTACAGGAGTGGGAAAAATTGAGTTAACCGACAATATTGGGAATAGTAGCTACGAATAGAACGCAACAACACAATGATATGGATAATTCGGTAGAGCGTAGGTTGTGTAGAAGTATGTGGCGTCACTTACTAGGTGGGCGGTCCGGGCATCAGATCCCGAACCCAGCCTTTCAACCCCTCTGAAGCTAGCTGTGACATTCACCGTGGAAAAATTTGTCTATCACATTTCCAGGGTAGAGCGTTGGCTGTCAATAAGTGTTGCCTAAGATTTTCGCCAGCATACACCAGAATAGTAATTGTCACTTTTTCCTCAGCTAGTTGTGTTGAAATTGTAGTTGGATGAGCGGTTGTTATTCTTTTATGGGGCTCGACTAGAACATAGGCCAACTCACGTAATAGAAATATCTCCTTCTGCGAAGCTTTGATGCCATGAAGACACTGTGTGGTCGTAAAGGACAGTTCCCTAAGATGAGATGCAGCTGAAAGGTTTCTAGCATCCAGAAAAGAGGCTCTGCGGGAACTCATCACAAAAGTTTCGGAGCATGGCAGAAGAGAGATTTTTGAGATTAAATGCTTGCACAAATCCATTGTATACCTGCTGCTGAAGACCCTCGGAAAAACTGTGCGGTATTCAGAGGCCAGGCATATTGCAAAATTTCCAATTTTTTTTTCTAACGCGTCTCTTTCAAAGTTTTGCAGGACCTTTTTTCTAACCTGACATCACCCCTTACGTCTATATTATGAAAAGTAACTATCGGCGTACAACTAACTATTTATAAGAGCATTGGCAGCTTAAAGGCTTGCCCCTAGCTCAAAAATGGTGGGCAGTGCGACTCAACTGCTAATGACGACATGGCAAGTTACCCGAAAGAGGAAAAAAAATAGAAAGATGGCGGAGCGAAATGTTCCTTATAGACTCTGCCCTCAACCGCATTGTACCAGCACAGTGCGAAGAGCGTAGTCAGACGAGTTGTCACTTGACGATGCCAGCCTTCCATCCCTTCCAGATAGTTGATAGCGGCCAACTTACCATCAGGTAGCAGTAAAAAATGAAAAATGGGAGTTGTAGTTACAAGTGGGCGGAGCCATGGCCTGATAGGAGCGGATTGCGCAATCGTCACTCATTTTTGAGTTGTAATAGTAGTTCGTCTTCCGTATTCGCGTGCAGGACTACCAGGACCACGGACAGGACTTCCACTGCGCATCAAAAAATGCGGAAATGCGTTTCGAAACAGGCTCATTTTCCCCATACGAACGATTTGAAGCCCCCGAGACAAAGTGCAGGTGATGCACGGGAACGGCTTGTACCCTAGAAAGTAGGGCAAGTGGATAGATGTTGAGTCCAGGCTGGTGCGGTGATTGCAAATCACCTAATACCTAACCTCTTCCATCTTGGAGGAAGGACATTCTTAACAAATTTGTTGTGGATATTATAAACATGAAATCGGTCATAGAAAGACACATGAAAGTAAAAAATCAAGTCTGGATGAGAATTTTCTTTATGAGTTGAAGTAATCTGCAAATGGTAGCATTGTAGGGGAGGAATCAATGGTGTGCCATAGCTTGTGCATATAAAAAGGCGCTGCCCTAGAAGGGCATGTATAGCACTGAGATGACAGAAGATTTCCGCACTACTTCACCTGCTTCCGTACTCATAAGTAAGTCAATAGCGGTAATTGAAAGAGCGACGCCGAGTAAAGCATCTCGGTATCTCTGGTGTGCCTCGGCTGCCTGCACTCCATCCATTGCTCCACTAATTACATGTCTTATCCCATCTACAACTCGCTTTCTCCCTGAGGCGCTCTCCATGCTAATAACTGAAATGACTCATTACGCTACCAACATGCTAATCTCGACAACAATTGGACGCATTTGTTGCCCACCAACATCGTACAGTTGGGAAAGCCATTAGAACCGCGTCGATAAATAAGGCCTGCAGAAACACCTCACATAAGAACTCGACGACGTGGGGAGTACAGCACCCGCCTGCGGATGAACGCTCGATCCCCAATAAACATACGAATTTATGTGAATTCGCCAACTTCGATTCTTTTCTTTGGAAATCTATGTAATCTCCCCACTGTCGTCATTACTTATGCCCCTAGAATGAGCCCTGCGCGAACGAGGAAGACAGTTCAACAATGTTTTCACGAAAAGCAACTCGATGACGACTCGGTGACGTTGACCGATTAGGGGGGGGGAACTCCACACCAGCTGCTTTTCTTTTGCCGGTTCCCTGACCTGAACCTGAAGTGTCTTGGCAAATTCAAAAAAAAAATCCAAATGGCGAAGACGGCTGGAGCAAACTTCCGTCTCTCATTATACACACTCCTTTGTGCAGCGACGGACTAGGCTTGAGACTAAAACAAGACATGACCACACTGTTTCAAAATGGAAATCTCACGAAACCTTGGCCTCCGCCACATTGGATTCAAGTACGCAGCCACGCCGCATTCCAAGGATTTCGATTGTAGATGGGATTGAAAAGAAACAGATCAAAGAGCCGATGTAAAAGGAGGCACTTTCAGTTGAACATCGGAAAAGCAAGAAAAATCCTTGATTTTCCTTCAATTGTGCACCGAGGTATTGTGGATATAGATAAAGTATGCTTAGAAAAACTGTTTTCAAGATCAGTAAAAAAGAAGCTGAGCAAACGCAGAAGTTTGTGAGATCTAGGTTCCGGCACCCAAGGCCAGCATCCGTATGACAAATGACCGAGTAAAAGCCTTCACCTCAACCCCATCAGGCATCTTTGAGATGAGCTGAAGCATGAGTCAAAGGAAAGAAGACCACCAACACGAGTGAGCAGTTCCATTCATTTTAAGGAATATTGAGTCGGATTCCCGTGAATACCGTAAGTAAACCAAGTTCAGAGCCTGAATAGTTTTTTCCAGTTATCTGTTCACCTTTCAACTATATTGCTGTTGACTAAAAGCTTCACAGCTATTTATAACGCGATTTCTTGGCTTGTTCAAAGTATCTTTTTCGTAGCTGTATGTGAACCAGTTATGATGCACCAGAAGGGGCTCAGCGAAGATATTCCAGTAAGGGAGGATTCGTCGAATACCCTGCAATCAATTTGATTTTCAAATCGGAGAAACTCTGCTTTCATCATGTACTGGCCTCGTCAGCTACTTTGGGATTCTCGAGTTGCGCGTGTCGAATTACATTTTGATTGTTAGCTACATGGGGTAACAGAACAATGCCAGTACGAAAAGTAGTGAATTCCACCTTCTCTCTTCGTTCCATGGTGAACACAAGAGGGTTAAGAAGCTTTTGACAGCTCAGAGAGCAAATCTCAAGTTCTCGCGGCATATGTTCGTGTCGTTGAGCACAAGCACCGCAGCAGCGATCGAGTAAGATCGTCAAAATCTTGGGTCTTTAATGAGGGGTTCCACAGCCAATGTCGATGGCACAAAAAGAAAAGAACACGACAGTCACTAAAAGCAATACTAGCTAGTTGAATGCAAAAAAGTAAATGCTATGCATTCATCTCCGATACTGCAACACTATCAGCTTACTACTTACTGCTCCATCAACCTACCCCACTTTTGCAAGGATGAGGACCGTTCATGATTCTGAAGTGGTGTAGTGACAAGAGGCAGGCTTAGCACAGGTGCAGTTTGAGAGTCAGATCCTGAATCGACAGTCGCCCAGGCTGACCAAGCCATCTGCCCTTCGTGGACAGTATATTTGCGTGCAATAATCAGACCTGGGCGAGATGGTGTAGTGACAAGTGGCACGCTTACCACAAGTCGAACCCAAGTTCAGCTCACCCCACATAGGTAAACTAAGCACTTTACATTCCAGGGAAGGTAGATCGGTACCAGATTCGTCTGGGAGGATAAAACACTGACTTGTACATCGGCTGGCCACCGCAAGTCATTGTATAGGCCACATCGCACAAATAAGCCACCACGGTTCTGAAAGTAGGTGGAATGCGTCCATCCTAGAAAGGATTTGATCAACAGCGAAATCTATATCATTCTACTTATCCTCCAAGCAGTATCTCTACTATGTATGCACAAACTTATTTACACTGCCACAAGGACGCCGCGAGGAAAAAACACGAAGTAGGGGAAAAAACGAATAAAGGAGAAAAGTTGAGAGTGTAGAGAGTGAAGGTCAGGCTCGCTTCCGTTCTTCCTGGGCTGAAGCCAAGCCAAAGTATTCTCATCCGTCAGTGCTTATCAGTCATCAGCTATAAGGAGCTGTAGCAGCATAGGAGCTTATCTGCTCTCCTAATCTGGATGGAGAGAGTTCTGCATATGAATCAATAATAATCGCGCAAAAAAATAAAGAAAAATACATTCAAGTCTGTTATCACAAAGGATTTGCATCAACCAAGGCGTCCAGATTTTTAAGGGTGGCTTATAACATGGTTTACATGGCTCAAATATTAAAACTAATCTAAAGCTTTTTTTAATCATTTACAAGTTTCGAAGAGAACCCCCACTTATTCTTTTTCGAAAATGAAACGATGTGTTGGTATTTAAACGATTTAGCTTCAATTTTCTTGGGTTTGCCCTGCCACTAGGCAGACAGTACTGTACAGACTGATGCATTTTAGCCAATGAAATGCTTTCGTTTCATGCTATTGTTCTTGGTTTACCAATACTGAGAGCTCATTCATCACATTCTGCCAAACTGTCCACCAGACTTCTTCCACTGTGGTCTGGTTTTTCCTAGCATGGTCAGTCCCTGGAAAGGCTGCCTTTTCCCTATGACAGGGACGGAAGCATTTTGTTCGTGGAAACCATTCTGCATTTGGTTATACCATCACTTTCTTTCCATTTACTGCAAATTTCCGAAATAAGAATCATCAACAGATAGGCTCGACCACAAATTTCAACAAAATTACGCTGAGGACGTATAACATATAACATACATTCATAACCTTTAATTAAGAAGCTGAAGGGAGTTAGTGCAGTCGTATCGAGACAAACTGCTCACAGACCAATTACATCAGACTTGAAAACACGAAAAAACACTGAACTCCGAAAAAGATGCATTTCTCACCACAGAACACTCTTATGAGAAGTCCTCAACACGGCTCCGCATCTGTCGAATTTTTGATAGAAGATCTAATGACTTCCGAAAAGCGAGCGCGATTTATTGTTGAAGGTTAATCAATTTCATTGAATCTGTTAAGCCACAAGATCACTTTAATTATTGCAACATTCACCTACACCTTTATAACAGCTCTGATACATTAGCCACCAAAGTCTTCAAAATTGTCAATAAGCTTCGTCAAAAATATCAATAGACCGCCTTCCACACAAGCCACATATACGTAGGGCGATCCCAGGCGACAGCTTATTGTTGGGCCAACAGTTTCTTCCCGAAGGAAAAATAAATCCTCCTAAACAGCCCCGAATCGCGCCTTAAAATATTGAGAAAATCTAATCAATCCCCAATGATCCAACAATTTTGCTTTCACGGCTTCTAAGTGCTTACTGCCACTTTTTGCTATCATTACTAGACGATGTTAACAGCATTTTGTCAACGAAACCCCGGGTATAGTTGGCTCTTACGGGGGGTCGTGTAAAGCTGAACGTTGTGAGCATTCGAACAGTGTCATCCTAAGTTTGGATCTTTGCAGAATCAGCGCTGCAGAGAACCCGAATTAGCGAAGACTTCAACACCTTGAACATAATCTTATCATATAGCTACAGGATTCGTTAGTAGATGGCAAAAAATCGCACATTGGCAAAACACATAAATAGCAAACACAAACAGCGTTCCTCCATTAGACCCTTTCTGAGCCGTCCGTTCAATCTTACCATGGAACTTTTGAAGAAACCTGGGATAACCGCTAGGATCTAAGTTATTTACATATTCACATGAAAACTGAACCTGCACTTCACAACGCAACTATGAGCACGTTAAATTGTAATGTGCAGTTAGATCAGCTTAGTAGTGCAGCGGTGAAGCATAAGCGAGGAACACATACCGAATCCGAGTCGCCCAACGTTCGACTTCACCCTGAACCACTAGGACTCGACGCGACGTATTCACAGCCTCACCATCAAGCCTCCTGCACCATTACTAGCTTTAGCTGCTCATAATATGCTTGTGAAATGCAGGTTGCAGTTTTGCTATCTATACTTGGGAATAACATTATAAACTCTGTCGATCTACCTAATGTCTCCATTCAAAGTTCCATGGTGAGTTGGCGCACTTCCCTGGTGAGCCGTATAAAAATATATGCGCTTGCATGGAAGAAATTACTTAACGCTAGAACGTACACCTTTTCACCACCTCTGCATAGGAGCGTAATGCACAGCGTACACTCAAACACGGACAAAATTCTTTTATCATAGACAGACCATGCTCTCACTGAAATCAACGGGGGTACGTTTTTTTGGAGGCAAATCAGATTCTCTGAATCTGAATGATTCAGCGGCATTCGAAAGTCTCAGAATTTCGCCCATCGAAAACCCATTTAAATAGCTTTTTCATCAGTGGGTCTTCAGAAAAACCGTAGTGCTTTTCGGAAATAAGGAACTTGCACGTAAGGATGCTTTTCTTTCAAGAAAAACCGCGTTTGAGAAATGTTATTGTCGTCGGAAGCAGAAACGTTCGCGTATGCTTTGCCACTAACTCATCTGAAACCTAACGAAAATATTTCCCAAATATGGAAACATTCAGACTAAGGTAGTGAGAAAACGCAACAGTAGATCCATCACTTTGACATGCCGCCTTTCGTTCCCAAAAACTCCGCATCTGTACACAGACCACGTCGTACGTTGGGGAATCCCCAGCGGGGAACGGGTTTCATTTGGTCGCTGGGGAGGGGGATCGTACTTGGTCCAAGAAAATTTTTCTGATAGCTGATTTTTCTTGCGGGCGTTTTGGGGGGAGGGAGCGTCGGATTTGCTCATGGTAGGAGAGGGGAGGGTCGTATTACCCTCCGAGAGAAACTTGCGGCCCTAGGAACAACTTTCTTCCGGTTACGGACTTTTCGCGGTTTTTCCGGTCCCACATGTGCTACACCCTTTCCCTCTCCCCCCCCCCACCCCGCCCGACACCAAAATTTTGGGGAAAAACCAGAAAACTTAGGTTAATTGCGGGGAAAACGTGAATAAGTGGTAGAAAGTCAGGGAAATCTCGGAAAGTGGTAGGTAGAATGGGGGAGAGGGAGTCGTATCAGAGGAAGGAATAAGGGGGGTCGATCTCTCGAAAACATTCTCCAGCGGCAGGACGTGCCTTCAGGTGTTAATACCTCCAGAAGGAGCACTGTGATGTCTGCTCTGTCAATAAGTCTTCAGTGCTATTTTGCGCTGGGATCGCAAGGCGGCCGCGAGAGCTCGCGGGTCAATGTGCATCTAATCCTATTCGTCACAGACAACATTCGAGCACGGAGGGGGGGGGGGGGAAGGGGTCACGCAGGAGCACTCCTTTGGGAGGGGGTCTCACGGGCCTGCTATTTCACAGATCATGATGCTATTCCCTATTTCTAGGGTAGAAAAATCTAAAATTAATCCTGTGCCCATCCTGCATACAAAGGTCGCTTTGAAAAGCGCTTCATGGTTCAGAAGACTTCCTCCTGGAAATTTGACGAGTTTGAGGCTTTCCTGTGGAAGATAAGCCTCCCTCGAAATAAAACGTGCGCAAATGAGCGGGCTTCATGGCGCATAATCGTGGAGGATCCCTCAATGATAGAGGAATGAGGGGCGTATTCCATTCTCAAAGAATAAATGTGATAATCCAAAAATCACTGTATCTCGGTTATGTACCTACCCTACTGACCTTCTACATGTAATGGAAGTTATTCCCGTTAAAGGTTGAGGGATAAGGGACTTAATTTCACGTCAGCCAAAAGAAGATAGATGTTTTCGAACCTCAATAATGAAAAGCATATAAGAGTGTTCTGTTGTCTCCATTGCAATGTATAATAAGAATTTCATGAGCCTAAAGACAACAGCACCAAATGAAAATGGTGTTTGCCATAAGCCGTTGCCATTCAACGAGACAATAATTCACTAGCCTACGACTATTGATATTTGTCATTATTCTTAGTGACAGCATGAAATTGAATACGCGGAAATATGAGTCCAAAGCCATGAACTACACGTAAAGTCAGAAAATTTGTGACAAAGTCCGCCAGAAATGCCTAGCCTAATTACAGGTGCTTGATGTTTTCAATTAGGTTAATGGCAAAGCAAATCCGGTTGCCGTGGAAATGTTCGATATGTGAGGTACACCATACCTGCGAGTGATAACGACGTGAAACGGAGTTGATTTGAATGGGTACTTAACTCTTGGTCACCTGCTATATTCCGACGGTGTATAGTGGGAAACATTTCTAACGGTTAGCCAGGGTACAGCATGGGGATGTGCGAAATGGCGGTGTGAGTACGACCCCCCCCTCGAAGAGGGTCCAGATACGACCCCCCCTCCTGCTCTAACTGACAACCAGATGCATGTTCACCACAAATGGCTTCCTGAAATGGAATCTGGATTTTCGAAAGGCGACTCTGCTCTAAAATCCAGCTGTTTCAGCCTCATGCAATATGAGGCTGAACAACAGCCTCGCATTACCTACAATTTTTAGGATTCAAAATAAAACTCCTCGTTCGACAACCATGTATGACATGCAACTTGTAACAAGGAACACAATCGAAACAGCGACTAATGGTGATCATTGATAAGCTAAATTGGTGAAAAAAATAGCCCCAAGGTC
>MU916814.1:1992-14457 GCA_036418165.1 Cooperia oncophora | reverse complement strand
GAAAAGAGGTGGCAGGGACGATGGGAGCAAATCTCCTAGCATGACGTGAGCTTAGCTTTGGATTATATGTATCGTCTAGGCTTAACGACTTGAGTGGGACTTGAAGGGTCAAAATCCCTCCCCTACACATTAACGACAGGAGGGAAAGAGGGAAAGCATGTATAGTGGGGGATATCCTCTGAATCGATAGCAACTCTAAACCGACGATTCAGCAGCTCTTCAGATGCTACTCACACAGACACGCCAGCCAGACTAGACGGGAAGGAGTAGATAGATGAGAGTTGTGAAAAACACGGAAGTCGAACCATCTCTGGATTAGTGCCAAGTGCCGGAAACACATAGTCAACAGAGCTGCTCATAAAGATACATATCCCAACATCCATCCGTTCGACTTTTTAATTTGGGCCCCTAATTGCTCCCCCTTCATTCATACGCGTCATCAAAACACATCGCTGTTTCACAATCACTCCCCCTCTGGGCAATTAAAATTGTCTCGCGCTGAGGAAGTCAATAAATGTTCGAGTGACAGCATGCCTTGAAGCCGTCGCAACTTTAGAGAGAAACACCGGCGTAGTTCGGCTTGGGGGGGCATTTTGCACTCTCGCTACGTTTCCTTGCCCCGTTCACTGCATTACAAGAGTTGGCAGGTCTTCACAGGCCTCTGCAAACTTTAACTATGGCTTCACAAGACTTCACAGATCTCTACATAAACTCCTTATCCCTGAGAGGGAGTGGGCGTGGCATTTGGACATGGCACAGGATAGGTTACTCGTGGGATATTTCAACTTTAGACAACTGTCATCCTGTTCTGTGTTAGACAAAGACATGACTACATTGTCTCAAAAGAAAAATGTCACCAAAAGTACAGTACCCGCTACGTTCAGTTGACAAACGCAGCCACGCCTACCCCATCTCAGCGATTTCAAGTGTACTTGATGGCACAACATGACACTGGAAAGTAGCGGGACTGCACAATACTCCTCCCGTCTCCCTAGCCGCCAAACTGCGAACGAAGCTCTGACAATCCTATAAAGACGAGAACAGTTTGCTAAACTGACCAACTGACCAATTGAGGTGAGCCAAGCATCTGTCTTAACTTGGAAATTTTGAAGTAATTGAATGCGTATTTTACTACCACAACTACTTCCGGAGGGAATCCTACGTGAAAGCCAATGAGCAATTCATCCTTTCGGATCGAAAACCGTAGCATGCCAGAGAGGACAGGTAGACAGACAGGACAATCGTAATTCGTCGCGTCGTCGCGCGCGGCGATTCATAGGGCGATGCGCGGCGAATACTCGACGTTTATCGATTAAAGCAGCGAAACTCGTACGAATTCAAGCGAAGACAACTCAACGACTATAGCGGGTGATATCAGAGTTTCCTGCCTCTGTAACACTCACTCAAAACGGAGAGGCAAGACAACTCGTCTGTCGCGCGCGATGACAGCCCGCGTAGCTCGAGTTTGCTTGCGAATGCGCCCAGCAGCGCGGCATATTACGATTACCCTGTCGCAGACCCTATCGAATGCCCCTAAAGCTGCCCCCGCCTAACTGTTTGTGCGAGCGTAATGCAAGCTATCTAGCCCTGGAAACCCCAGAATCCTTCGAGAATATTAGTCCTGAACCCTGATGTCTCTAGGAAAAGTGCTATGCAATAAGGCTTATCAAAACAGCAGCAAGCCTATCAACGCGCTAACGAACGCTCGACGCGGCGCTAACGAATTAGCACACATCGAGCAAACGTCCTGAATACGTCCTTTGCATGGTAACAGCCCGTACTCGGGCACAACGACGCAATTCATGCACGTCACAGAGCTAGAGAGCTTTCCTTCACTTTATTCAGGCAATCAGAAGGAAAAGAGAGAAAGTGCAGAATCAAAAAAGTTCAAAAAGTCTGATTTTCACTTCAAAATTCCTGCAAAAAAACATGTAAAGTAAATTATAATATGTAATTAAAACGGCTCAAAATATGCAAGAACAAAAAAAGTGACAGAAACAAAAACCAAAGGCGGCTCTGTTTCGGCACACGTGATAAAAACCTCTCAAGCGATTAATCGATACGTATATTTATACCGTAGTCAACCTCACTTAGGTGCTGATTCTTAGGCATACCATTTATTACTTTCTGGAATGTTCTGAGAAGTCCCAGAAGCGCTACTCTTGGCAAACCCCCTTAAGAAGCCATGGAGGTCTTGGATCGAGTCTCACAGTGACTGAGGATAAGAGCGATTTCTGCGACCAATCGATACACATAGTTAAACCATAGACTAATCAGAAGCTGCAAGGATCCGACTAAATGAGCCACAGGATATCTGTCAATCGCAAAACCATCCTCCTTCCTTTGTTCTTCCCTTCCTTCCCTCCTTCTCTCTTCCCTCTTCTTTATTTTTCTCCCTTCGAATACTCGATCAGAAGATGCCATGAGAAGATACCTGTGGTCCCTTGATCCCGCAACGGCAGAATATGCGGCTGAAGGAAGTCCTGTGACTGATTAGTTGTCGTTACTCACTTATCGACATACCCTGATCGCTACTGCTGGATCCTAACGGATAGTGCACTCCCCCAGTCAATGGGAGATGCGGGTTCAAGTCCAGCATGGGGTCAAAATTTTTGCCCACAACTCAGCCTTCTTGCAGTACATTCCGAAACACGAAAGGAACAAGTCTCTTTCAATTATGAGCATCTTTCACATCCAAAAGCACTGAAAAGCTCTGCCGAGAAGCTCCTACAAGGGAATCCCAACATGGGGTATCTGGAGGCCCAAGGACGGAACATGGCAGAAAAGATCAAAGCGAGTTCTGCCATGTTCTGTCCTTGGGCCGCCGCATTGATTTGTGTCTATGAACCGTAGCCAAACAGAGCCACAGCCTGAAACTGGGCATTGGAGGTCCATAGGTAGAGCAAGCCGTCCTTACATACTAGGAACTTTTCTTGGTCTTGGTAACTCTTGGTCTTGGTCCTTGGTAACTTGGTAACTAAGCTTTTTCAGCACTGGTTGCCCGTGCGGGGAGCAGCAAGTGCTACTCAACGAAGGATGTGCAGGCCACCTTGTGAAGACCTGTACATTCTTGTGACCCAAAAAGGCTCACTTTCACCATTTCGCAGCTTCACAAGAGTTTACAAAGTTTCCGTCAAAGTGAAACCTGTTCATTGCATCACTACACATACCAAAGAGAACTAACAAAAAAAGTGCAAAAATAACCCTCCCAGTCCGAAGACGCCATCTTTATCCAAACACAACTGAACGCTGACCGACCCGAGAGACCAGTGACTCAACGCAGCGAATGAACACTCATAAATTTTTCAAGCTAAACAAATGTGCAATTCCAACGTGATTTCCACGTCGCCACTTCGCCATGCAATAACAAAACAATGCTGCCGCCTGAGAATTATCGCAAATGTTTCTATGGGAAAGTACTTTCTCAGGACATAAAAACAAGAGCACAGAGAACTCGTTCACCACAAAATGACTAGTCGATCCTACCAAGAAAGACTGTAGAAAGGAAAAAATTGTAAAGGTTTGAGGATGTTCACAAGATGCCTGTAAATAAACTGAATGCTATCATCCTTTCATAAAAAGGCAAATCTTCAGCCAATTCGCGGACCGGGGGCATTTTGCACTTTCATTGCTTCACTAGTTTGCTTTACATGTCTCGCTCTGTGAAACCTGTGAGCCCTTGTGAAGCTGGAGCAAGCTCGACAAGACAATTTCACGCATAAAAACCTGTCCAGCTTGTTCGCAGGAGAGGCTCTAGAGGTCGAGACGTCGATGGGTAGTAGCCAAAGTACGAAATGCCCCCCCCCACCCCCGGTCCGCCAAATTACGTCCATATTTCACCTATTTCAAGAAGATCGTATAACAAGATCCTAGCCACTGCAACATCTCTTGTCGCAGCCGCTTAAAGGCCATCAGGCAGGGCTGGCGACTGAACTACGCCCTTCTCCACTACCACAACCATTACCAGTCTCGCACGCCACTCAGTATCAGGATGTTACTTTTCTAGTTCCAACAACAAACAGTACATACGCCACTCTAACAAACAGATATCACTCTGGCAAACCTCCTTACTTCCTGCTGGCCGCCTGCGTCCCCCACAACCGAACAACGCCCAGCATAGTACGGTCCGCAAAACTTCCTCTCACAGTGAGACCACATCTCTGAAAATTCCACCTACTATTTTCCTAAATTCTCTCAATTCTCTACTTGTTTCCCTGAGTTTTTCTCGAGCACCAGTGGCGGCCGCGCGCTATTAGGGAGCACCTTTTGCGGTGAGCGGGTCGGGGAAAGTAGTGGCTATTGTCCCAATCAAGCTACCAAAACCAGCTTACTAGAAAAATATATTCATATAGAAGGCCCGCGTTGCCGACACTGACGCTAATATGGGTCTCCTTCCCAGCGACGGACCTACAAACCCACCCGTCTCTCGCCTGATGCATCTCCAACGAGGCCCACTCTGACGTTGCGGCGAAAAATTTTCCCCAAATACTCGCCATCCTCGAGAATTTCATACTCTGTTTTTCGAATGATCTCCATTCCCCATTCGCCTTACTACCTCGTTGATTTCCCAACTTTCTACAGACCTTATCTCATTTTCCGAGGTTTTTCTAGTTCCCTCCTCCACTCAATAAAAAAACAAATTCAACACAGTTTGAGTGGTAATACATTGTGAGAATGAAAAGGAAAAGCTGAGAAAAGGCAATAACGGAAAAAAGTTGCCGCTGCTCGGGAAAATTCCTATAAATTTTCTTCCGCAATTTCTCCTCCCCCCTCCACTTCCTTCATAAAGCTGGCGTAGAGAGGGGCGAAGAAAGATATGGCGAACGGCAAACCACGAAAAATCGAAAACAGTTTCTTCAAAGGCAAATATGACCCCTTTCCTCCATCCAGCGACCAAAAACGCCCCCCCCCCCCCCTTTGCAGGGGATCCCCAGTGTACGATGTGCCCTACTCCTAATGATGCTGCACTCTTGTTCTAATCTCATGCCCTGGTTATCGCTGTACTCTTTTTCAGCCCATTTTTTTCCCTTCAGCTACTTCAGTGCTTGTCCTCTTGGGCACCAAGCAACGAGGCAGCCATCTAAAGTGCACGTACAACGTCGCCAAAGCCAACTTTCTATTCAAAACAAAATCGCTTCGTGCTATCGTTCAATGACACACACACATACAACGCGACAAGGGCACAGAGAACGAACAACGCGCTCAGTGACGACTAAACGAATGGCGCGAATGTTTCGATGAGAGATAAATCATTTTCTTTTTTCTGACCTATTGCCTTCTCACCATTGCCACACCAAGAACGAATAAATGAACGACGAACGAACGGACAGATGAGCACTGTTGCACGAAATAGCATTATTAGCTCGTCGTTTGTTCACGAAATCAAAGAAAACACCGTCAAATTGGTTGGTTCTTCTATTTCGAGGACAACTTTAGAATAATATGGCGATAATACTTCTTGCAGCAGAATACAAGTTCAGACAAAGTACAAACTTATTAAATGTACATGCCTTAAAAAAAGATTGAAGAAAATTGTCCACGAATTTTTGGGACCAAAGTCCAAATTTTCACAAAATTTTCCTCTTTAGACCAAACTATAAGAAGTTGAAGATGGGGGGGGGGAAGCAAAGAGTACATCGCGGTTGGAGAATAACGAGCTCCATATTACTTTGTAGACTGGACGTTTAGTGCAGTTCGGCTTAGTGGGGGCATCGAATGATACTCAGCGTACTTGTACAGGTCACAGTGTGAAGACCAATAAATCCTTGTCACCAAAAAGGATTACTTCCCGTTCCGTGAGCCAGAGTAATCCCACCCCTCTAAACCGTACAGCGTTCAGTACTATAACTCTTTTCCATTCACTTTCCACATAATTGACCAACTGAGGGTCTCATAAAAGGCCATATCAGATGGAGCGGCTGAATTCTTCACCACCGCACAATCTGCTAGTGTCATTTGACCCGCTTCCGTGCAGAACGGAGGGCTTAAGCAGAAACCCGACCGCAAAGGACCTAGATCCCGAATCAACAGAAGGGTAAACCATGAGGTTCAGGCAAATCGATTTCATCCCTTGAATAGTTCTGATACAGTACACCTTTTCAGGCGCATTCTCCGAAAGACTTATGGGCGAAGAGAAAATACCATTTTGCCCTCTTCATTAGTGGGGTCTAGCTTTTTGAGGCTTGAAGAAGAAAAAATAGAGGTGCCAGTGACAGTGACCTAACTGTAGAGATGAGGGGCCGGACTCCACCCATTCACTTGGCATGGAACCACCGAAGCTCCATAAGCTCAACTACAACAAGCACAATGGCTAACAAGAAACGATTTTTGGCAGTAATAACTTGGCGGGGATACCCGAAGAACTTTTTGCAAAACTAAAACTAAGCAGTGAAAATGGAATTACGTCTAGGCTGAACCAGGAGGAGCAGCTTCTAGAAAGTCCCCTAAAGGGTTATTAGAACCCAGCTTCCTCTTCGCTACACGGGTTTTCTTTGCCCAACGATTGGCCTACTGATGTATCTAGGCCTGATGTGTTTCCTTTGTTTTCTTTCGTGGATCTCTCAGTCTTACAGAAAAATTCCTGACTGCAACCAACCCCTCCTGGTAGGGACGGCAGAAAAACGAAACTGGTTATCATCAGTGTATGAACATATCATATCGTCATCCCACTGCCCGAAAGGTTGTGCTCATAGTCAGTCAGATATCCCCTTCAAGGCGAACAGCGCCATCTACCCTCGTGCTCTCTCCTTTCAGAAGGCTAATCACCCCTGCACCTGGAAGGGAGCGAAAGTCGTTGGGGAAAGAGTCATAGAGCCCAGACAAGAACTGAGAAAACTAGAAATCTAAAGGAAAAACACCCGCATTAGATGGGAGCCGTGGGCATAAGCCAAAGATGAGTCGCATAAGAGGGGGTGGCTCGTTGGCTCAATTGAATCCTTCTCACCCCTAGAGCTTTGATTGAAAACATTCATAGGAAATAACGTACTCTTCCAGGAAATGAGCATTTAAGTGGAACGATAGTGAAGAAAAAGAGAAAAAAGGGCTATAATAGGCCACAAAGGCCTCAAAAGGGCAAAGCCTTCTGAACAGAGCTACTTACTGAAACACCGAATAATCCTTCCATAACTATGGACACAAATCGAGCCGTGGTTCTGCTGCGTGGAATGGGCCCAAAAACCAACCCGAATTCACAGCCAGTGCGAAGCTCCGCGTCACAAAGGACGGAAGGGCACACAAACGACGCGTCGAAGACGAATACGAACCTAACGAAAGATGTCGCTAGTGCTGCGTGAACAAACGACCGTAAACTATCGTATATTAATAAGCCGATGCCACCAGCTGATGAACAATAAACGAAACACAGGAAAACCACTCGACATCATCTGAATGCCACGATCAATTTATTGTGAAACCATAGGCGAGTTCGAGAGATAGAGCGGGTTTTCTTGGATTCGCCTAATGCATTTCCATTCGTCTTTTGATGCAACCCGAAGTCTTAGAATGCTCGGTCCACAGGAAATCTTTCAGACAAGGAAATTTCTGAAGCGTCGGAGAGATACCTCCTCTCTAATTACCTTTTGCTCCCACTTCCTTCCCACGTAGGTAATATCACCTTGACATCTCCGGTAGGAGGAGGGTGAGATCGCTGTGCTATTCTCCTACACCCATGATCTTCTTCTCCTTGCAATTGAAATAAGACCCGCTACCATCGTCAAGGATATCCAGGATAAATCCTGATCCCTACGCTTCAGGATAATACGTACCCGACCGACGATCCCGGCACCGCAGCACGTCCATGGCCGTTGGAGATCCCAGCCTAAGGCGTTGCCTTTTTGCGGGTAGTGGACACGAGTCGGTTGTTCCGAAGAAAATTTTTAGTTGTTGACTGCACTTTCTCAGACTCTCATTTTGGTGCCTCTATCACAACTTCCCCGGAGCATCTTTTGGCGAAAACTGAAAATTTTCCGAAAAGATCTTGAAAATGATCGGAAACATTGACATTGAGAAAGTCGCAGGAGGCTGTTAGTGGAGTGAGAAGAGAGAGAGGTTCTTGCCAGGCGGATAGATTCTGTGGGGGAAGGCTCGTAATATTGCCCAAAGGAATTTTTCCCCTAATAAGTGTCTTTCCCAGACGGCGATAAAGGCCAAACGCAGCGCGACATTTGGCCCCGCTGGACTTGAAAAATGTGCTAAGCAACATCACTATACTCACTAATCTACTAAACGTTACCAGAAAACGAACTGTGAACTGCTAAATGGTTTCGGGAGATGCTACCCCCTCCCCCGTCATTCATCGTACACTCACGTTCACTGGTGGTTTCACTGAGAACGGAGGAAAAAGAAGTGCGGAGAAAAAAGCAAAGGGAGATTGGAAAACAAGAAAAAAGAGGAAGAAAAACGACTCTGCCCGACAGAGATTTTGACGATCAAAGCACATTGCGATGCGGAATCGAAACGCACGAAAACTGACCTTACGCAGTTTGTGTCAACTTATGACTATTGTCTAGCAGACAATGGGCAGATGATGTTAGCGGAACGCTGGGATGCCGTTCGCAGTCCAAGGCGCTGCCTGAGGGAAAAAGCTCGATCGCTTTATGCCAGGCGCTAGTCAACCTACGGTTGCGTGGTACATGAGTCGTAAGAAGCTACCTTGAGCCTTCCAAGATTGTAAAAGTTCACTCGGACAATGTTCCAGGTTGGTCACAGGGCTTCTGTCACCAGACATTCTCACCGATGGGAAACGGTTCCAGAGCGAACATTCTCATCCACTTTCTGTTGGTCGATAGCATTCCAAGGGAGAAAGATAGCGACAAACAAAGCGGATAGAGAAGGAAGAAAAATTATATTAAAAGGAGGCGCGAAAAAGGCAAGGCAGGAGCAACCTTGCACCTCGCACAATTATCCCTGAGACCATGGGCTCCCGGCCGTTCTTAGCCATCGCTCACCGGCTACCAAAAGATAACTGAACGAAATGGTTACAAGAGTCGTTTGCGCGAGGACAAAGTATTATAACTTACTTACCCACAGATAATTGTGTATGAAAAACACATCCAAAATATTATTTACGATCATGAATAAGCAGAAATGGTGATCCCGTAGAGAGTTCCAAGAACGGCAAAAACCTGTGCAGGTTCACCAACTCTCTAAAGCTCTGGGGAGCATTCGCGACGGGGCTGCATTTTGCCACATTCACGAACCCACATAGAGCTATTTCATAGCTCCACAAGCTGCTTCGACAAGCTCGATGAGCCTTACCCTCTAGCTTTAAACGCATGAAAGCTTAATACGGCTTCACCTGGTGAAAACGTGAGAATAACCAACTACGTGCTGCCCTGGAAAGTGCCAGGAATGTCCTCCCCCCTTACGTCGCCGAACAGCGCCGAGCTCTGCGTCTTCAATTCTCGTTCAGTATAAAAATCGCGGATAAAAACACTGAGAAATAGGGACCACAACTGGATACCAAAGCTTAGGACGAATACCGTAAACTGTCAAGTGATGAAGGAACTACGAAAAGAAACGAAATCAAATAGGAGAAAGGGAAGGAACTGAGGGTTATCCTCCAGAGTTACCCTTACCGAGGAGGAGATAAGGGTACCTACCGCAAAGTGTAGCGAAGAAAGCTGTAACGCTTCGTGGCTCCCGTCGAAGAGGATGAAAGATGAGAAAAAGATGATAGGTGGGTGGCTTTGGCTTTCGCCAACGATCCCCTCTCCCACAATATGCAATCCCGTGGCGACGACGTGGATAACCTGGGATTAAATCTGTGAGCTGCTTCGCTTTCTCACAACAACTTGTTCCCGCGCCATATAGTTATGTCGCTTGGTGCACGCTGTAGAAACCAGTGTGTACCGCCTGAGTTTGAGGAGGATCATCGCCAGAGGAATGAGTGGGCGAAAGAAAGGAAGAAAATGGCCTCAGCCACGTTGCACTGCCAAGCCATCTGACAGAGTGACTGACGGACGAACTGATAGCAAGGCCTAACAAGCGCCCATTTTGCACTCTCAGAACACCTATGGGGGCCAGAGTGCAGATGGACGAGAGTCGAGATGAAGAACGAGAAGAGAAACGTGTGGAACGACGATGACGCGACCACAACGAAGCATGGAATCGAAAGTACAGAAGCGTGTGAACACATCACAGCTAGCTGCTACAGCCCCACGAACGCACTGCACTGCCGTTGTCGACGAAACCCGACAGTAGCGCGCGCGTGATTCGTGGGCGCTCATGGCAGCACTGGAGTGTAGAGGATTGAACAAAGGGCATCCATAGCTTGTTTACGGGGACTACCGCTTGGCTGAGCAGTCCTCGTGAGCCATGCCTTACGTCATAGGGTCAAAAATAGTCTCCAAAGTGGCCATGAGTCAAAAAAATAATCAAGGGAAGTCCCCCGCGTCAGCCAACCACCTGGCAAAGTCAGCGCCACATCACGACTGACCACATGTTACGTGCGACGGGGCTGCTGGGTGGCCTTCAGTTCATCATTCCGCTCACGTGAGCTTCCCTTAGCCTGAACACACACAACTAGCGCCTGCTTCTTGGGCACTGATTGCATTGCACTAAGGGAGGGTACATGCTAAGAAGTTCAGCACGAGCATTGGTGAAATGATTGATGTGCCCCAGGCGTTTTAGCCCCGGAACATCACATGAGAACTAGGCGCTATCGGGGGAACAGCTGGAGGGAATGCGGAAGCTTCAGGACTTCCTGAGTTGTCGGAGAAAGTGTCTAATGGCAGCAATAAGTAAGCGGACAAATATCAAAGCGCTGAAGAAACCATAGATGCGCCATCATTTACATTAATGTAGCCAGGATCTAGCTGGCAATCTGTTGAAAACTCCGCGAGTCGATTATATAACCGCTTACTGCGCGTCCCGTCACCACCAATGTAGTGGGGTACCCTCAGTGAAAGGCTCGTATTGAGTCCGCGAGAGAGCCATACTCACTTCAGCCTCCGACTGCATCCTGCCATATGTGGGTTTCAATTTACAATCACTTGCCCGCACACCACTGCCGATTACCACGTCACTCCATATAAAATTACTCGACCTTAATAATGTTCGCCGTCACAGATGGCAGCCCAGCCCCTTCACACTATAGCCAAGTCAGCCGTTTCTTCCCACACGGTCGGGCATTAACAGTGCACAGGGACCCTCGAAGAAAGCCCCCCCCCCGTTTCCTCCGACATTATTCATGAACGCTCTTCATTTTGTTGATGGTTCTTTCTGCAGATTTATGGATTTTTGCCCGTTTACCTTTTCCTCTGTTGGCATAGATGCCCCTCCAAACCGAACACTGCCGGCTACTCTTGTCCTCTTGCCTTCTCAGACGGGAAATCTACACCTTGAAAATTCTGTACGAGAGCGATAAAACAGACAGAACTGAAGTAGGGGGGGGGCAGCAAAGGGAACAACGTAAACGTCGTCACGTGCCCTCGTACAAATTTCCCATTTTTTTCCACATTCACAAATGAGGCACTCATTAAATAAGAAAGAAAAGTTCGAGAGCAGGTTAATATGACGGAACTAGATCCCAGAAAAAGTAACTGCAATGTAAGCAGAGCCTCTAGCCATGGCGCCAAGTATAGGTAACCTGTTGCTATGCGATGAAGATATATAGCCGTACACAGGTCTATTTTCTCAAGGTTTATTAGCGCATCGTTTAGCTGCGCTCAATTCAAACCTGTTCAGCTATAGAATTTAGCGCAACCAGCCGAGCGAAAGCGATCGTGAGAGCGTCAGCCGCCTGAGACAGCCAGCCAGTCACAGCCACCCAAGTGGACATAATGGACAGCTTGATTACCATGAAAGGGTGAGACTGTGTAAATACTAGTAGCTTCTTATCGGTAACGAATGTTTTCATCAACAACCGTGATCGTTTGACTTACTCAAAAAAGCATACAAACAAATAAACAAAAATTCTTAGGCAAATTTGGGTGAAAATGGTAAAGAATAACTATAAGGGGTAAGAGATATGACGAATGGGTCGTAGGCGATACACAGGAAAAGAGACAAAGCTTCTGGCGGCAATAGATCTCTCATTGGGATACGCCATGCACTCTACTGCTCAGGTCATTGTGGTAGCATCCGCAAAGGACCTTACATCATCTACAACGCCTTTTAACGGCCAATCGATGTGAAATTCGATTTTCTCAGACGAGTCTGGTACGCGTTAGTAGCCCCTGAGAAAAAAAGCTTAGGCAGAATAGAGCTATGTTCCCTTTGATGTTCATTTGTTCATAAGAAGGGATTAGTATAATCCCCTTTCCGTATGTACAAGAAAGCTGCCCCCGCATATCATTGTAAAGGGGGCCTTTACAATGGCTTGCGGGCAGCTAACGTATATGTCGAAGTTTTTAGCCTGCTAGACAAAGTCAGGTGCCAATGAGCCGACTTGCAAGGGTAGAAGGCACGGTCGACCTGAAAGGAAAGCGGTCAGAGCTTTGACTATCGGGTTTTTGCGTGGCATCC